>CAKOES020000458.1:0-16332 GCA_933207985.1 Pelobates cultripes
CTGTCCTGGGGCCACTTTGTGCTGTGACCAGCCACAAGACAAGAAAGCTCTTTCCTTTTCTGTTTCCTGTCTGCCCTGTCACGGCCGATCGCGTGCTCTGACGGCCGCAAGAGCACAAAGCATTAGTCCACGACGGCCACCGGATATGCGCATACAGCATGTGAAGTCATATCCGGCGGCAGCACTACAGTGGTGGATCCGGGGGAGGCAACGGGGCAATTCCCCCTCCCTGAGAAAATAGTGCAGCAACTGCCCACACTGGCTATCTGGGCGGCATGGGAGTCAGAGTCCTTATCAGGACTCTTCACTCTCGTGTCTGGGTGCAATACAGATCCGGGATAGACTTTATGTTCTATCCCTGCTACTTCCTACCAGCAGTCACATGCTGCTCAGCCACACTACCACTAGGGCAGGTAGGGAGAGAATTGCTTTATTGTTGGGAAATTTTTGTTAAACACGTAGAGTATATGGAAAGGACAGATTGTATGTGTGTGATATGTAGAAAGTTGAAGGTGTGGGGGG
The DNA here is from genome assembly GCA_933207985.1 of Pelobates cultripes. Classification (NCBI taxonomy): domain Eukaryota; kingdom Metazoa; phylum Chordata; class Amphibia; order Anura; family Pelobatidae; genus Pelobates; species Pelobates cultripes. The sequence goes on from CAKOES020000458.1 coordinate 523, forward strand.
AGAATATGTAGAAAGTTGAAGTTGTGTGGAGGGTATTTGAGAAAAGAGACAGAAGTTGGGGGAAGAATATGGAGAAAGTTGAAGGTGTTTGGACAGAATATGAGTAAAGGGACAGACCTTTGTGGTTAAATGTGTACAGAAGGACTGAAAGTGGGGGAGAAAACCTGGATAGAAGGACACTAGGTGAGTATGGAAAGAGGGACACAACTGTGGACTGGGACAAAATGAAAAGAGGTTCAGAGTAATTGGGGAGTAGTTATTGTTATTGTTATGTTCATATACAGTAAATATTGCATTAATGAGTCCTGCAGAAATGCAAACAAACACGGGGTATTTACTAAATTCTGATTTTGAGTAAATTGAAAACAGAGTTGCAAAATTAAGGGTAAAATATCCAAGCTGCGACTATAGCGCTATTGAAGAATATCTTCAACTGTGTGGCTTAAATTTGCAATTCACATTTTAATTTGGAGTAACTCAGATATGTATAATATATACCCTTTCCTTCACCGAAAATAAGACTGGGTCTTTTATATATTTTCCCCCCGAAAACGCACTAGGGCTTGTTTTTGGGGGAGGTCTTATTCTGGGGAAAATGTGTGCTAGAAAGGAGGAATTCCCCTGAACATAGACCAGTTCACTAGGTCATGTAATCCTGCAAACCTATATTTGGGGAAACTTTCCCGAACATAGATTAGCTTACTCGCTAATAGAATACTGCAAATCTATGTTTGGGGAAACTTTCCCGGAACATAGATAAGCTTACTCGTGAATGGAATCTCACAAATCTATGTTTGGGGAAACTTTCCCGGAACATAGATAAGCTTACTCGTGAATGGAATCTCACAAATCTATGTTTGGGGAAACTTTCCCGGAACATAGATAAGCTTACTCGTGAATGGAATCTATGCTATGTTTACCTATGGGTTAATCCAGCCTCTAGTGGCTGTCTCATTGACAGTCGCTAGAGGGCTACCGCGCTTCTCACTGTGATTTTCACTTTTCTATGGACTGGCTGAATGCGCGCGCGTCTCTTGCCGCGCATACGCATTCAGCCGGTGACGGAAGAAGAGGAGGAGAGCTCCCCGCCCGGCGTTGGAGAAAGAGGTAAGTTTAACCCCTTCCTCCCCCTAGAGCCCGGCGGGAGTGGGACCCTGAGGGTGGGGGCACCCTCAGGGCACTATAGTGCCAGGAAAACTAGTATGTTTTCCTGGCACTATAGTGGTCCTTAAGGGGTTAAAGGTTGTATAATGTAAACTACATAAAAGAAAATCCTGTGAATCTTTCAGTGTTGACCTCCAAATCTCATGAGGTTAAAAATAGTGATCCTTTAAAAAAAAAAAAATGATTTAAAAGACTCTGACCCATAATCCATATTATTATTATTATTACTGGTATTTATATAGTGCGAGCATATTCCATAGCGCTTTACAATATTATCAAAGGGGGAGATTTAACAATCAGTGAGACAATTACAAAAACTTGCAGGAACAATAGGTTGAAGAGGGCCCTGCTCAAATGAGCTTACAGTCTATATTCACTTAATCATGTTTTAAAATCTACCACTGGCTCCAAACATGGGATTCTATGACCAACTAGAGGTTCTAATTCTATTAAAGAATCGAATCTGAGCATAATGCTAAATGACCCACTGGGTGTTAAATCTCCCAGTTAGCGATCACAGTGTGCATCAGGTGGCCTCAGACACCTCTGTTTTGCAGATACGCATTGATCTTGGTGACTGTCAGCCTGGGGTCCACGCTGAATACTTATTTACTCTCAGGGAACGGATTACACGGAATACTGATTAATGCCTTGATGTTTTCCTTCTTAGCTAATAATAGCAACATTTGTTTGATCATAATTTATACAAGTATCTCCTTAAAGATCAAAGCCAAAAATGATGACTAAGTTTATGGGAGAGTTATATGCATGGTAGATATTTTTATTCTTCTTTATATACAGTATTTTTCAATTTTCTGACAGTTTGGTCCCTTCCACACACCGGCCACTAAGGGCAGTTAATTTAGTTAGCCCTTCCTCCCTTTACAATGCTATTATAGGTTACATTACAGCAATGGAACTTTAATTGAATTATTTTCAAACGGTCTGCTTGAGCTAAATGTATTGGATCTGTGTTTCAGGTGGTTTCCTTATAGGAAAGCTGTTCACAAACAAAAGGTGGATAAGAAGATTAGCTTTAGGTAGACATAGGAATTCTATCTAAGCCACGTGCAGCAAAAACCATACAGACTGTAATATATTCTTACCTGTCTCCTCCAAATTTGTTGCTGCAGTGGATGCAAGGCGATGTGCCTGTCTCCTCCTCCTCAAAATGGCCCATTTGGTATCACACTGGCATGGACACTTGGTACCAAAGACTGAAACATGTTGATAATACAATTGTATCCCTTGTTAAAGTATATGTTATTCAATCCAGCTTGCAATTAATCACTGACATATCTGTGTTCTCTTTTCATAGTTATATTGTGATTAGGGAGAGTTTTGGTACATGGTAATTATAGCGTATACATTTTGGTTAGAGTGTGAAATGCTTTGATGTGTTCTGTCCTTGTACCTAAAATGTGTTAATTAGGTTAATTTTAAAGGCAGAAAATCGAAAATGATTACAATTCCCATAATAGTGGCGCATAGAAAGCAAGTGATTTTGTTTTATACTAAAAAATATAATGTGACACATTCTGTGTTTAGTATTAAATGGTGTTTCTTTTAGAAAGAAATAAAGGTGTACCAATTTGTTTAAAAGGTTATTCCAGGCCAGGGTACATGTTTAAAGGAATATTCCAGTTTTTAATCCTGTCATCATGTGACATTTAATATGCTATTGACAAATTTCATTAATTACATGAATAGAGAAAGTAAACTTGTTACTCATATGTTGTGAGTTGTATGTTTGTTTTGCAATTTTCATAGATTGTAGTCTGGTCACGCAAACTGAATTTATCTGGGTCCCCCTCAGCCAATGAATGACATCCAAATTTGGACAAAACTGATCATCCCAGAGTGGAATGTGAATCTCCTGCTTAAGTGATATCACAGGAGACCAGAGTGACTGCAGGTGCTTAAGGGAACAAGTTAGGGTCTAACCATTCAAAAATGGCTTAACTCTATACAATGTGATGTGATTGTGCCAGGGGACGTTTGGCTCAAAACCCTTACACATGCTGCAGTGTTTATGGTGCTCTCAGTGCCCTTTTAATTTCACCAAAAGTCAAAACATATCTGACTTATTGTTCATGCTTCTAATTTTTTTTTTCTCAAGTATTAAAAATGCCTCTTCCACATCATTACTCACAAAGAGCATTCATCTATAAACCATCGCAGATTAACCAATGTTGTTCTCACCCTGCAGTGGAATTACACATGGTTTGGTACATTCCATCTCCAGCCTGTGATCACTGAAAAAGCCTGCAGCAAAACTTGTTCTCGTTGCACAGCCTCCTCTGCTGGTAACAGTTGGGAAAATATGCAAATAAAGATCCTCTCTAGCCAATTTGTGCATTTGTAACTCTACAATTTATAATCATATTAAGTCTATAAATAGTGTTTCAGTGACTGCTGGGAGTTCCTGCCCATACTGCTGGTACCAAACAGTGATGGCAAACCTTTGACATGCCATTAATTTAGTTGTTCTGGTGAGTATAATCATCCCATGCAGGCATTTTTACATAAACACTGCTTTTTAAGAGAAAAGGCAGTGTTTACATTGCCCCTAGGGACACCTCCAGGTGGCCACTCCTCAGATGGCCACTGGAGGGGCTTTCTGGCTCAGTGCTGCACAGTAGGCAGCAGTGCCATTCAGCGTCTCCACGCGTTGTGTGGGGATGCTGAATTTTCCTCATAGAGATGCATTGATTCAATGCATCTCTATGAGGAGGTACTGATTGGCCAAAATTATGTTTGGCCCCGCCCCCTTCCCGATTTTAGCCAATCCAATGCTTTCCCCATGGGGGCCCACCGGACCACCAGGGATCAAGCTCCCTCCTCCTTGGCCCAAGGTCTGCATCAGAGAATGGGGAATGCGCTTAAAGTTTTTTTTTTTTTTTTCTCTCAAACTTTTTTTAAAGCAGTCCCTCAGCCTCCATACTACAATGTCTGTCCTCCTTCTGCAGCCACTTTCCTCCCCCACTACAGCCCCTATCCTCCTTCCACAGCCCCTATGCCTCCCACAACATTCCCTATCCCACCCTGGACAGACACGGTCCTCCCACTACAGCCACTATTCCCCCCCCCACTACAACTCCTGCCCCCCAAAACAACATCTGTCCCCTTACCACTGCCATTATCCAGCCATCACAGTTCCTGTCCATCCACAACAGCCCATATCCCCCACACGACAGTCCTTTCTTCCCACTATAGCCCCTATTTCCCGACTACATGTGCCATCCCCCCCATGGCCTTTAATCCCCCACCACGGCCACTATCCCCCCGCCACAGCCCTTGTCCACCACACAACTGCCCCTATTCCCCCTCACTACTACACGGTTCCCTCACTACAGCTACTATCTCCTCACTACAGCACCTTTACTCATTTTCCACCAAGTACAACCCTTTATCCCCCTCAACACACACAAAACAGCCACTGTCTCTTCCAACACACACAGCAGTCCTATCACCCAAAAGTGTACACGGCAGCCCATATTCCCTGTACACATACATAACTGACCTGGTCCCTCATACATTATCTACAACCCTAATTTCCCAACACACACAACAACCTCAATCTCCCAACACACACTCTGCAGCCCCATTTTTCTTCCCAAAACACACACTATGGAACCCATAGAGCTGCTATCCTCAACAGCAAAAAAAAAAAGCCCTATCCTCTCAAATACATACACTCTAGTCCCTAACCTCTTCAACGCACACTACATCCACTATCCACCTTAACACACACTACAACCAGTATCCCCCTTAACACACACTATAGCCCCTAAACACAAACAGCCACTATTTACATGCCTGCACATGCTACTCCACAAACAACCTTAACCACACACACACAACCTGCAACCACACAAGCAAAACCACACAACCAACATCCCAAGAAGCAGCGTCCCCCCCACACACACACACACGCAAACAACCCTAGAAGCAGCATTCCCACACACACACAAACAACCCTATAAGCAGCTTCCCCACAAGTACCCTACCCTCACAAATACAACACAAAAAGAAGCCTCATCTTGACAAACCTCACATTAATGCATCCAATCACATAACCCAAATCTTTGCATTTATGTACGTATAATATATATATATAGTGCATTGACTAAACTGGCCTTGGGATAGCAAGGAGGGTAAATCCGGCCTCATACAGATTTCGTAACTCACTTTTGTTCACTGAGGGATCTGCCCTGGCTTGTTATAGATTCTTCTCTCTGTTTGATCAGCTGGTGCTGTCAGTAAAAGGGTTTGCTTTGGAATTACATGTTTTTATTCTAATAATGAACAGAAAATCTTCGTTCCTACTTGTCAGATTCGGTTGTTATTGACTCATGCATGACTGCCTTTCAATCATCTCTGGCTGCGTGAATGTTCCTTAGAGAAGCAGAACAGCTGCCTTAATGTAGATGGCATTTTAGAGAGGGTTAACACCAGAACTGGAGGTTAACATGTCTTTGATCAAACTTTACAAAACTAGAACGGATTTCAGGGCAGGATTTACATGTCAGGTGTCTGTAGGCACAGGATGTTATGGAGGCCTCTGCCCCTCCCACCCCCCCCAAAATAAATAAATAAATAAATAAGCAGCAGGTAACTTGAGTTTGATTAATTTATTAACGGACATTGCAGGCATAAAATAGATATTTGTATATATATTTAAAAGACCGTGGGGTGCTATCTACTTTATCCTTCTGTATATATATTTATGTATGTGCATGTTTCTGCTCTGCTTGCAATGCATTGTGCGTGAATCTGAGTATAGTGAGTGTATGCAGCTGTGTGAATGCATACAGGGTTAAAAATATCAGAAGCGTAAAGTGGGGTTTAACCTTAGTAAGCGGTTAAATGGTTAAATGGTTACTTCTGCTTTTAGAATTGGTCATGGTGGTAGGAGACGTTCCTGCTTAAAATGCTGCACATACTGAGATATTTGCACTTTTGTGCTAGGGCTAGTTGAACTGACTGTTGTTGTTGCATCTGTGTTTTGGACTGCAAACTATCAATTCTGTGCTTTTGTTCTATGTATTTGGGCTAATGTATATTGTAGCCATTGCTGCTACACTGGAGTAGTGGAAGTTGGAGCACAGGACTAAATTGTGTGTGCTATCAGCCTCTACCCTAGCAGTTAGTACCTACAAGGGGAAGCTTGAATTCCTTTTTTATTTTAACCTTCCCCACCATCCCAGCCTCCCTGCTATATTTAATGCTGGTTCTTAAGAATGCTGGTATGTGAGATACCCGTTAACTTCCGGTTCCTCCCGAACTGCTAAAAGCTGAATGATTATTGGTCGTAGTTCGAGTGTTGATTTAAAAGGTCTCCAGAAGACAATGCAGTATCCAAGTAAATCCTCCCAGCAATTGGACGCTACCCAAACATCAGCCTAAACTAGATGAAGGGTACAACAGGAATGAATTTATTAAGGCCAACTGGCCGGTTAAATGCAAGTCCCCATGCCAAGGGTTTACGGTGACAATTCCAAGGGCATTCCCCACTGGACCTGAGAGGGGACTATGACAAAATACATTGTAACTACATTGGCTCTCAGATCCGGGACACTCCCACACAAAACAAGATAATGCCTCCCCTGTGACTGTGAAATAATTGAGTCAGGAACTGTACTAAACTCAATTATCTCCAGGCACAAAAAACATACATTTTAATAACACCCCGAAAATACTCCCAAAACATATGGAAACCCCCACAACAGTCACATCCACTGATAGCCCCGACCTGGGGGACCAGCATATCCAAAAATCACCCAAATCGGTTCAGGATTTCCATGGAAGTTATATTTTGACCGACCGCACACAAAGTCTTATGCCCAAAACAGTTCCACAGTTTCAGAGGTAGCAGTGTTCTAAAAATAGCGCTCTCCTGGCTGGTCGGTAAACAGAAGCAGGCGTTCACAAAGTTCGCTGAAAGTCGAGTGTCAGATTTTAGGTCCTGAAATTCGACGACAAGGTCCAGCTGCCTCTGTTTGTGCAACAAGATGGCCGTTGTTTTCTCCAGCACGTGGCATTCGTCCAAACGAACGGCGGCTACACAGAGAGAGCACTTAATCTGCAGTTCCCTTTGTAGTTAATAAGCAAGGGGGGTGGTCGGTGTTTGGTTGTGTTATCTACCGAGCAAGAAAAATCCAAGTTAACGAACAAAACAGGGTAGTTTCTTCACACAGTTTTTTTTTTTTCTTCCCAATATCCTTTTCGCCATTGCCCACCCTTGACTCCCTTCCAACCCTCCCCAGCTCAGACTTCGCATGCGCTCTGAGCCAATCAGAATGGTCCAATCGTATGCTTCTTTGACTACAGAGGACACTAATCAAGGTTGGTACTTATTTCTCCCCATCTGCCCACTTGAGCTCCATAAAGGCACATTATAAGTACTGAAAACAGGCACCCCCTACAGAACAGGTGCCTATTGACAGGTGCCAGATCTTCCCAATGGGAAATCTGGCCTGATTGATTTATTCATACAGAGTTTTTCATCTCTCATTCAGAATGGCCAAAACATAACTTATCTAATGTTGTTTTCATAATCCTTTTACAAAATCAAGCACTTTTTTTTTATTTCAGTACACATTTTCTTTTACTAGTGCTACACCTGTATTTTAATATTGGGTTATGCCACCACTTTGTACTATTTTTAAATAGCTTCTAAGAGGGAGATTGAAGTGCTATATTTTTTTTTTATATGGACAGATCCAGTCAATTATTTGTTCTAAGTTAGATAATTCAAGGATTGACTGTTCCTGTTGACTGGAGTCTGAGTGAGTACCTGGTTACAATTGCTGCAATATTGTTTTTGTTTACTAAGATTTGCTTATTTCTGCCAAGGGGACTGTTCAGGCAAATTTTGGATTTACACACAAAAAAGGGGAGTACCAGCCCATGTGGCCTTAATGTGTGACTAGTGGCCTACGGCAAAGCAAGAGGGAGATTATAGCCACTAATGGTAAAAACCTCTCTTCCCTGTTCACTTAAGCAAATGATGTGCAAACAGCATTACATAACCTTGAAATAATGCTTTTGTGTTTCATCCTTTAAATGTATTTTAGTGTGGTATTGTGCATTGTTTAAGGAGTTCTAAGCACTAGGATTCGTGACTTCAATGAGGATTCACCCAAGAGCAATGGACCATAATCCATGTGGTGCTTATGGTGCTTAGAGTGCCCTGACCAACCCTCCCCACCCAGTGCTAATTGTTTTACTTCTTGGTGTTTCTCTGAAGTCTTCCGAGCTAAACCCTGAAACAGGTCAGCTCATTGGGTAAGAGCTTAGCTCAGACAGAGAACTTCTAGCTCTCTCATAGAAGCAGGAAGTGCTGCACAGCGGTCACTAGGTAAGAAGTGGTTATGGTATTTGGAGTGTTCCTTAAATAGTTTTTATATTTATTGAATAACCCAAGATAAAAAATGTTGTTGGTATATCACAGGTCAATTATATCCTCTATGATTGTTGTGGTTATTATTTTTAAATGTTATATTGATCTGAGATCAAAAATCATAAGTCTATTTTTGTAGTCTACAAATGTCATCCCTCCATCTCTTCTTCATGACTGTGCTACCTTATTATATTCCTGACTCAATGTTGTGCCTTAAATTTCTCATACACTAAGATCAATAGCATTGTATAGTCTTAAAGCAATCAGCTATAGTTATTTGTGCACACGCACAAAGAGATGGATACACATTCTATAAGACATGAAATATTTTGTATAGTTAAAGTGACCTGTTATTCATAAATGTGTGGATCAAAAAGCAGTTTTATGGTAAATAATACCATTTAATGTCTGCTGCAGTGTAGTAACTAACTTTACATCAAATTTAGACATAAAATTTCCTCTTGAACCACATTATAACCCCCTTAGGATCACAATCTTGCCCTTAAAGACCCTGTGGTAGTATGGGATGTCCTGCATATTTTACATCTGTAACTCTTCATAGCATTGAATACATTAACAAATGGGCCTTTTAAAATTTTATTACAGGATGTTTAATTGATAGTGTGATATGACATAGTATGAGGTCATTGATCCTTGAAGGAACACTCCAGGCACCAGTGGCGTACCTACCATGGCCGCAGGGGTCGCAGCTGAAATGTGGTGTGGCCCGGCGTATGATTTGCGTGGGCCGTGAATTGAGGGGCCCATTGGTTGGCTCATGCTCTTAGGGCCACACTCACCCTGTGGGGCGTGAATGAGACACATGTTGGGGTTGGGGGGTATGAATGTGACATAAGAAGGGGCTGGGGGGCAGTGCAATTTTTGCAATGGGGCCCTATGGTTTCTAGTTACACCTCTGCCAGGCACCAAAACAACTTCATCTAAATTAAGTTGTTATGGTGCCAGGAGTCCCAAGGCACATTCTTAGCTTCATTGGTTAAACCGTTTTAAAATGGTTTAACCCCAAAGTTGCCTCCAGCACCACTCTCAGCTCCCTTCGGCTTCAGAACTTCACTTACAGGAAGGGCGGAGTGCCGCGGGGCTGGGGCGCTGCTGATTGGCTGAGAGCCATCAACTGATGCTTTCAGTCATTTTGTGACATTTACAAAACTGGCCTGGAATGAAACATACCTTTTCTAAACAAGTTTAGTAAATGGGGAGTCACTTATTGCCTGAAAATGCCTGAAGATAAGAGTGCGGCTGGGGGCCTCCTGGCACCATAACAACTTTATCTAGACGATGTTGTTATGGTGACTTAATGTCACTAACCTGTCCCTTTAAGAGGTTAGAAGATATGCTAACACGAGAATGGTTTCTGGTCTGTGTAATGTGCTGTTAATATCCACACATTCCAACAATTCACATGAATCAGTCACAGAAAAGTAGATACATAGATGTTTTAAAACTAGACCTTCCATGATGCTTTGCCTTTCTAAAGGCTGGCAGAGCACAGGGCCGGCCTTAGGGGTGTGCGAGCTGTGCGACCGCACAGGGCGCCATGGAACAGGGGGCGCCCTGTGGCCGACACAGCTCACTCATGGCCGGAGTGCAGGGGAGCTAAAAGAGGTACCTGGCTGGAGGATTAATTATTCTCCACCTGGGTCTATTTAAAAAAAAAAAAAATCGCGGCAGAGGGGGCGGGGTTTACCGAGCGGCGGAGGCGGGGCTAATACCTCCCGAAGCCCCTGCTGTACAGGAAGAGGGAAAGATGCTTCCCCATCAGCCAACTGCATCCACTGGAAAGAGGTAAGTGTGTGTGTGTGACTGTTTGCCTGTTTGTGTGACTGTCTGTGTGTGTGTGACTGTTTGCCTGTTTGTGTGACTGTCTGTGTGTGTGTGTGACTGTCTGTGTGACTGCCTGTGTGCGTGTGACTGTCTGTGACTGTCTGTGTGACTGCCTGTCCTTGTGTGTGTGTGTGTGACTGTCTGTCTCTGTGTGTGTGTGTGACTGTCTCTGTGTGTGACTGCCTGCCTGTGTGTGACTGTCTGTCTGTGTGACTGTCTGTCTGTGTGACTGCCCATGTATGTGACTGCCCATGTATGTGACTGCCCATGTATGTGACTGCCTGTGTGTGTGACTGTCTGTCTGTGTGACTGTCTGTCTGTGTGACTGTCTGTGTGACTGTCTGTGTGACTGCCCGTGTGTCTGTCTGTGTGACTGCTGTGTGTTGTGTGACTGTCTGTGTGTGTGACTGCCTGTGTGTGTGACTGCCTGCCTGCCTGTGTGTGTCTGTCTGTAACTATCTGTCTGTGTGTGACTGCCTGCCTGTGTGTGTGACTTTCTATCTGTGTGACTGCCTGCCTGTGTGTGTATAACTGTCTATGTGTGTGTTACTGTGTGTCTGTCTGTGTGTGTGACTGCCTATGTGACTGTCTGTCTGTGTGTGTCGCTGTAGCTGTGCCATTGTTTGTGCCTGTGCCTGTATGTGTGACTGCCTTTAACTGAGTGTGTGTGTACATGCCTGTAACCGAGTTTAAATTTCCCCCACCCCTTCCTGTCAAGGCCGCACTTTGACTGACAGACGCTCACTCACTGACAGACGCACACTCACTGACAGACACACACTCTCATATACACTGACAAACAATGACATACACACATACACTATTACTTGGACACACACTGACAGATGCACACTCTCACTGACAGACGCAAGCACTCACTGAAAGATGCACGACTCCACTGACCGACACATACACACTGACTGACACACACTCACTGACCGACACACACTCACTGACCGACACACACTCACTGACCGACACATACACACTCACTGACGACACATACACACTCACTGACTACACACTCACTGACACACATACACACTCACTGACGACACATACACACTCACTGACTGACACATATACACTCACTGACTGACACATATACACTCACTGACCAACACACACATTCACTCACAGACACACACACATTCACTTACAGACACACACAATTACACACTTACAGACACACACACACACACACACACACACATTCACTTCAAAATAAACACTCACAGACACACACACAGACATTTCCACTAACACTCACAAACTAATATTTTTTACATTTATTTTAAATCCACCCAGCCTCCCTGGGAAAGCTGGAGTGGATTTCTTACCAGCAGTCCAGTGTGGCTGCTGGGCAGGCAGGCAGGGGGCGCACAGGCTGAGTAAGCAGCGCTTAGTGATGCCGGGAGCCGGACTGACGTCATATTCTGGCTCCCGGCTTCATTAAGCGGCGCAGAGGAAGCTGAGCAGGAAGAGCTCAGGTGAGTATGCTCCTTCGCTGCCCGCTGCCAGCCTTGGGGGGGCTCAAAAGTGGCCAGCCGGTCAGCTCTTGAGCCCCCCAGGATGCGAGGCAAGCAAGGGATCTGCCTGGGGGTTTGGAGGGATGCTTTTTTTTGCCGCCCCCTGCAAAGTGGCGCCCAAGGCAGATGCCTTGTTTGCCTCGTGATACACACGTCCCCGGTGCCTGTGTGTGTTACTGTATTCAGGCAACTTGGTGGGAGGTGGGGGGGGCGCCGTGAAGACTTTTTGCACAGGGCGCCTAATTGCCTAAGGCCGGCCCTGGCAGAGCATCATGGTAATTGTTATACCAAAACATCTGGTGATCTAGATTTTGGGCACCCTAGTGTTTGTTTTTACCTCTGCTAACAGTAAAGCGTTTTAAGGCAAATCTTCTATATATAACATTTCATATTATATATCGCTAGCCATTTTGCTTCCATAATATGTAAATTTAAATATTTTTCTAAAATGATAACCAAGTCTTGTTTGCCTGATAGGTAGATGTTAAGCTTCTTTTTAATAGATACTAGTACACAACATTTTCCGAAAAGTAACACCCCATGGTTCCTCTCACCGCCCCACGCTTATGCATAAATCTAAGCTCCACATTGCGCAAACAGATTAATTGTGACATGTGTCTTTTTTCTTTTAAGAGAAAACAACAGGTTGCTAACAATTTCCTTATTTTCAGCTCCTGCTACATAATATAGCTCACTACTTATCCATTTGCTCTCCACAATAATTTACCAAAGCAGGCAATTTATTTATGTGAGATAAAACTCATCTGTTTACTGCTGTGCGCATTGATTGAGGAGATAAGAACCAACCTAGCAGTTCAGTATGCACAATGTGAGCCTATAAATCACACGTACAGCAGGATACTGATGTGATGCCTTACACCAACTCATTGCTTACAAAGCACTCGCGTCACCGACCGCCATCCTTGCTCTGCCAGCATAAGAATGTTGTAAGTGAGTCTATTCACCCTCCGGAATTTTAGTCTATAACTGCTACGCAACCACGCATTGTTTTAAAATTAGAGCTCTTCGATCTGCTGGGAACTTTCTTCACCCTCACTAGACTGATTCACGGAGGACTTCTCCCATGATGGGACTATAGCAATGTAGTATACACTGCCTTTTGTAGATGTTAGTTTGTCTTCGTAAGATAAAATTGGTATCTGTAGGTTACCAAATTAATTCGAGTAAACAAGATAATGATTTTACTCGGGTTTTGATTAGGATGCTTTAGTCCTATCACCAACTGAACCTGCTACTTCGTATAGAGCTTCCGCAAATAGGTCGCTTTCTGTGTTGAGAGACTTGTGATGTTACATAGAGCTTGAGGCGATTCACCACAATGTATTTTTACTATTAAACTGTTTAGGTCAATCCGTGGCAATAGGGATTCAGTCAGACTAGTCCGGTGTTCTGTAGGTTACACCTGCTTTAAAGAGGGTAACCGAGATAACTTGGATGACTTTAGTCATTAGTAAGTCTGTAGGTCGGTGAGGGGCACATATGCTGGCCATTATATTGATTGTAAATTGCTTTATACCCACAACCTTATCTCTCTACTTTTTAGTACTATCTAAAATTTAGGTGGACTCCTACTCCTGCTTACCTATCAACCATCTGTTTACCATGAAAAAGGTCACATGCTTTTTAGTTACCGTATAAAGATGAACAGTCTTCATCAAACTAAATTCTTAGCCATCTAGGAGATTTCATCTGATCAGTTCTCATTTACCTTGGCAATCTATCTTCTTATGTCAATAGGATTCAGAGATCTTGTGGACACAGCACTAAGTATATGAGTTAGCGCCTCGCTAGTGATCGAATTGCCTCATTGTCATTAGTTACCTTTACCAATACAAGATGTTGTATTGTATGATTATGGCTGTGAGAGGATGAAATAATGACTAATTGCCTAATTCACTAAAATCTAGCTTCTCCCAGTTAGAGTCAACATGATTGTGATAATTCTACCCCGGATATTCTAAGTTATTTATTACATTTCCTCACATAGCAGTTCTTTATCAAGAGATATAAGATCAGTGTTCTATTTGGCAAATGATGAATAAAGCCTGGATTGCGAAACTGTGTCTAAGATTTTACTTTAAATGAACACTATAGTCACCAAAACAACTTTAGCTTAATAAAGCAGTTTTTGTGTATAGATCATGCTTCTCTGCAATTTAGGAGTAAAATTACTTTTGTTTCTGTTTATGCTGCCCTAGCCACACCTTCCCTGGCTGTGACTGACACAACCTGCATGAATACAAAATGGTTTCATTTTCAATCAGATGTAACTTACTTTAAAAGTGTTTATCTCCTACTCTGAAAAATTGAAGTTTAATTACATACAGAAGGCTCCTACAACCTATTAACAGTGCAGGAACTAAGAAATTCTAAATTCAATCGAATTTGCAATAAAGGAAGTGTAAACATTAGATGACTTGTTACAGGAAGTGTTTAGGAAGGCCGTGTAAGTCACATGCAGCGAAGTGTGCCTAGAGCTGCATAAACAAAGCAATTTAACTCCTAAGTGGCAGGGAATTGAAGAGTGAGACTGCAGTGATATGATCTATGCACCAAAACCGCTTCATTAAGCTAAAGTTGTTTTGGTGACTATTGTGTCCCTTTAACTGCTGAGGACTAATAGCTAACATAAGTTAAAGTGAATGTAACAAAATTAAGTGTTACTTTGTTAACAATGCATAAAATACAATTGACACGTTTATTTCCTATTGAAGTGGTAACACATTAGATTGCAGTGCTCCTTATTTTCCATCCAACTTTCTCTTCGTTAAGCCCAGGATATATCTGGTGATATCTGGCGGTCTAGCCTAACTAGCTCCTGGTGGATTAATTTGTGGTGAATTTCTTTGTGTTTCTTGAGCTATAACCATTCATTGTTTGCCTGACACTGCATGGTGAGATTTGCAGTCCACAAAAGCTGGTGTGTCAGAGCTTTGTCCAAATATATTTGGATAAGGCCTAATATAGACAAGCACAGGTCAACCTTCTACTGCTTGGATGGGAAAACCAAGGCACAAGAGATGTTATGGACATGGCCACCTAAGCAAACACAGAGACAGATTCTCCCCCAGCCTGTTCACGCATAGGCAGGCAGGGCAGAGCATAAACAACCTGTGTGCATGTACTCAGACATAAAAGCATGAGTAAATTAATCCAACAAGATAGAGGGACACTTTTTATGTATGTGGTTAAAAAATGCATATTTCCCATTAGACAGCTCTGTGACATACCTACACGTGAGTCCCAACCTAATCACATCTTGTGGCAGATGGGTTTCACTGGATGCAGGGCCGGATTAAGAGCACAGTGGGCCTGGTGCTGACAATTATGATGGGCCTAATTACGGAATCTTATCGACCAAAAACACTAAAACAATCATACCTCCCAAGCGTCATGTATCTGATAGAGATGGTGCTGGAGGGAAACTCATAGGATGCAGCTATAAGAAAACACATACTCTATGCTAATCCCTCTCTAATTTATGTTTTCATCTTTCAAGTAAATCCATAACCCCGAACAGCAGTGTCCAGTGAAGCAGGAAGTCAATGGGCGGGGTAAAAGGGTGTCACGTGACAAGACCTGCCAAAAGGGGGTGAACAAGCCCAAAAAGGGGAACGTTTGTCCAAAGAATTGGAAGGTCAGCCTGGCATGAATGCATGTGCCAATCGTGCATGCTGTCCAACTAACGGCATACTATGCAGGCAGCACCCTGAGCTTGGCATAAATGCGTCTAATGATGCGCTCACTCCATGCTTTCTAAGGACTGTCCCATAGCACTCGCTGGTCCGCTTGTCTCCTTACCTTCTTACTAGCAGGCAGAAGTTCCTGGTATATGGTCTGGGACAG
>CAKOES020000459.1:0-27043 GCA_933207985.1 Pelobates cultripes
CTAACATAGCTATAACTAAAAACAAACTAAAAACTACTTCAAAAAATATTCAGCTTTGATATTAATGAGTTTTTTGGGTTCATTGAGAACATGGTTGTTGTTCAATAATAAAATTAATCCTCAAAAATACAACTTGCCTAATATTTCTGCACTCCCTGTATAGTCTGACAGTGAAACAAACAATAAGATAATCTTATTTTACATATAGTTTCACCACTTCTTGAAATCTATCTCTTTTAACAGTAATATCAGTCCTATTGCATCATTGAATATTTATTATTCAAGTCAGTAAATGTCATACCTATGCTTCTTGCATATACTTCATTAATTTCCCCATGCATTAAAACTGAATGCAATTCAACCTCCTGCAATAAAAACCAACATTGTCATGGAAACAATTAACTAGGATCAGTTTTTTTACAACATTAATTCTTATGACCAGTTCATCAATAATGAACATATATTATTATATATTTATCATTTGCTAAGTAATTTTTTTGGTATTGCGAAGTAAAAATTTGGATGTTCTTCTTTTGTAACTAAAAATCAAATAACATAAAAATCTTATTTTATCAAGTACGTTACCATTTCTTTTTTTTTAGTATGCTTCAAAATGTTTTATTAATAAAAAATACTGAAAGCAAATGAATTGAGACAATTTAACTCTTCCAGTTACGAATTTGGAAGCGCATGCACTTTGCATCAAGCATAGCAGTAGTGTTGTATACTGTCAACCACAACCATTTTGCTGCTTCACAAAGACACAACACATATTTATAGTTACTTTGCCTAAGGCTGCCTGTTCCCTGCTGCTCCAGCTAAGGATGTTTGCAGCACATATAATTATCTGCCAGTGTTCAGATACTACAGACCAGGGGTGCCTAAAAGGTAGATCCCCGGATGTTTAAAAAATACAGCTTCCATGATCCTTTGTCATTCTAAAGATCTTATAAGTCATGCAAAGCATCATGGGAGGTGTAGTTCTACAACATCTTTGAATCTACCTTTTGGGCATCCCTGCTATAGACTGCAATGACGGGAGTGACCTGCATGCAGGTGTATGAAATCACTGTTATTCATTGATGAAATATAGAATCCTGGCTAATCTGATTGAACCTGAACCGAATGGAACTGGATTGATTGGATGATCCAGACTTTGGAACATTTCAGATGCTTTACTGTGCTTATACACATTAAAAATATAAAAATAAAATAAATAAAAAAATAAAATAAAATTTTCCCTTTATAGAAACAATACAGTTAGCAAGACTATTCACAAATCTCCATTTATATAGTCCTTCTTGGTTTCATTGGTTAATGAAATAGTTTATAAAATGATATATCTGCACTCAATAATTACTATTAAAATTACAGTAACAAATATGTATATAGCGCCAGCATATTCTGCTGCACTGTACACAAGGTAAACAAGAGAAACATTTAATTCTAACAACATATGTTTGGTGTACGGGAACAGTAGCTAAAGAAGGCCCAACCCAAATGAACTTACAATCTAAATTACGAATTGGTACACAGAATGACCTCAAGGCAAAATCTAAACTATGAGATTATAAATAGGGGCATTTAGGTGGATTTATATCGCATACATACTATTGCATAATGTATTTATTAATGAGAATCCACTATAAATGTTTATGATGATTGTATAGTATAGAAACAAATGAGTGCATTCTTACGCATTCCTTCAATTTCCAACACTTCAGCACGTTTTAAGGGAATGTTTTGTGCTATGAATTAGCAAAAATGTTTGATTTATGTTCCTGTGCTGACTATTTCACAGAAAAGAAAAACAATGCCACTGAAATATGGTATAAATGATTAATGAGGACCCTGAAATACAATTTTCATTTCAGCTCCTAGCATAATAAATATAGCAAGGCTCCGATCTATTTCCTAGAATGTCATGCTTTCGTATTAAAAGAAGTAAAATAGGGTGAAGGATCTTGCATTGTCAATGTGTCTATCGTGCAAAAACAAAGTCTTAAAGTATCACACAGTCCTTTCAGAATCAGAAGTTGATGTCTTGTGATGATTGCTTATTTACCATTGGACCTCTAACATAATTTTCTTGGCTCCCCCAGTGTTGACAGAGACAGATTCCACTGATCAATGCCCCCCTTCACAAAGCGTTTATCAGATGAAAGATCAAATCTATTCAGAGGTATGAAAGGTTCACTAAGGCCCAGCCTGGGGAAAAAATACACATAGCAATGTCAGGTCGAGATCCTAACTCAAGAATTTCTACTTTATCGAGGTGGAAGTGTTTCCCCTGAGCACACCTTTGATCTTTCTTTAGAAAACACTTTCATTTAAAGTCACATTGACATCACGGCAGTGTTTGTTTGTATAGAGTGGTGTATAATTAAAAAATAAAAGCAAAGTGACAGTTGCCAAGTCTGTTTGTATTACATCACTGTGACAATTTGGTAAACAACTTTATTACTCAGAGCACAACATGACGTTTTTGCAGAGATATTCTAAGTATTCTCAGTGGTGATACATATCTATTTTGTTTTTGAAAGACACTGACATATAAAATAAGTTTTTTTGTGTTTTTTTGCAAGCAGAATTTATATATCTACAGTAAATATTCACTAGCTGGTTTAGGTCTGTGTTCTATATTTAAAATATTTAAATGTAAAAGATGACATTACTGAATGAGGCAATTCTCTATTTCCATTCAAAGTTCTTGTTAAATGGTTAACATGATCTTATTAACTTATCCCGAGAGATTTATCCGCAGTAAATAAATAGTTATTATAACATTCTCTAGAGCAGGAGTAGAAAATAGATATATCTGAGCCTATTAAACTACATTTCCCAAAATGCTCAGTTTGTATTTTTCTAAAAACAAAATGGGTAAGCAAAGTAACAGTAGTTAAAGCAAAGCTCCCTCTAGTGTCCACCTCCGTTGCACCATATGGTGCAAAAGGGGTGAAAAACTAATTCTGTCACTTAGCTGAGCCCAGTGCCAATGCGCATGCGCAGCAATAACCGTGGTCGCATTAGTACTTCCCCAATTGGAAGAATTCTCTGAAACTGCTATGTTTATTAAAAAAAGGGTTAACCCTAGCTGGACCTGGCATCCAGACCACTTCATTAAGCTGAAGTGGTCTGGGTGCCTAGAGTGGTCCTTTAACTATCATTCACTAACTCTGAATCAATCTGCTCCAGAGACATCCAGAACATCTATCGGTAAAAATAAGTCAATTATATTAATTATAAAAATTACATAACTAAAACTTAGTATTTCTCTGGATAAGAGCTGATTGGTATCCTTGGATTTCATGATAGCTGATGATCAAAATTTGAATCTCAAACTGCAGACTGGGAGACAAATTAATATCATGAAGTTAAGATAGAATATCAAGAGTTATCCAGAGTAATATTAAATCAGCTAACAGACTAAGAAATATTTATCAGATAAAGAATTGTTTTAACTAAACCTACAAGAATTTAGTTACTGGTTAGATAGATTAAGTAATCATAATTAATTACTCTGTGAAACAGCAGTAAACTAGTTAAAATCCTTGGTGAGTTAAAAGCTTAAACTGACTTGTCAGCACTAGCTGGTTTAAATTATGTGGCTATCTGATAAAACATTGTCCGTAGAACTTTGTGTACTATGTCCAGCTAAGTCTTTTAGTAAATAACGTACCATGTCCAGCTAAGTCTAATGGCATTGAATTTACGATAGGCATTGAATTTACGATAGGCAAACAATCCAAATGTGATTGTAAATATAACTAAGAGTAAAACTAAGATTGTATTCCTTAAGATTTTGAAAAATCTGGCTTTAAATTATAATAATCCATATGCTGATAACTCATATGGTTCTTTATAATTTAACAAATAGTAACATACTATTTGCTGATTTTCTCAATCAATTATATATGAGTAAAAAATGCCATATGCTGACCCTATTGATTGAAATTGTCATGGACTAACAATCCCATCACTTTAACAGAGTTTGAAATTGCTTTACTGTGATTGTGATACTAAACTATGCCAGATCTTGTTATTTAAAATTGTTCTCTAATTAGCATGACAAAAATAAATATTATAATTTTGATAAAAAGTTGTGATATTAATATTTGAAATATTAAATTCGAACAACATGCTCCAGGTCTAAGACTTAAAATAGTGAATAACTCTTGGCTTTTAAATAATAATTGGGAATAGCGCCAATAAAATATCAACCTCTACTATTTTAAAAAAGATTAAGCATTTTAATAATTTTTATGAAAATTTTATTTTTAATTAATGAAAACTAATTAATAATAATGAATCCCCATAAACATCCTCACAGTGTGTACTCAGCAGTCTGTCTGTGTGTACTCAGAAGTGTGTGTGTGTACTGATCAGTATCTGTGTATTTAGCCGTCTCTGTGTGTATTCAGCAGTGTGTTTGTGTGTATGTATTCAGCAGTCTGTGTGTATTTAGCAGTATCTGTGTGTATATTCAGAAATCTGTATGTATTCAGAAAAACTACCACAACAAGAGGACACAGTCTTAAATTAGCTGGGCAAAGGTTTCAAAATAATTTCAGGAAGTATTACTTTATAGAAAGGGTAGTGGATGCATGGAATAGTTTTCCAGCTGAAGTGGTAGAGGTTAAAACAGTGAAGGAGTTTAAGCATGCATGGGATAGGCATAAGGCTATCCTAGACTTAAAATAACGCCAAGCACTAATGAAAATATTTAGAAAATTCGGCAGACTAGATGGGCCAAACGGTTCTTATCTGCCGTCACATTCTGTTTCTATTTATGTTTACACAGAATAGTTTAATTTTATTTTTAATATTTGTTAGATAGAAAATATGATACATTTTAAGAAATAATTTAGAAAAACATTCAATCAGTTGTTTTTATCTCTTATTTTGTCATATAATTATCTGTCATAATTAAACAAAAGACTTATAGAGACACTCCATACATCAATTACTCATGATGTTTGAATTATGACTATAACATCGATTTTGCAAAAAAAAATTAAATAAAAAGGAATACTTTTCAACATTCTGCTTTTTAAACCTGCATAAGCAATGCTTCTCAAATAAAACAGTTGTACATGATATTATCAAGGGCAATAAAGGCTTTTGGGAGAGCTAGTGCAGTCAACGGGTTTCATAAGGAAAGCTTGGAAGTGGACTGAAGTGATGACGACACTTGGAGTAATCCTTTAAACAGCTTATGCCCAATCTGCACTTTGACATTTGCAGTGCAAGGTTAAACTAGTCCATTAGTATAGATTTCATAGATAATGATTAGGTGCTTTCAATTGTCCAAGTTTCTTCCTGGCAAGGGTAGAATTCAATGATGACACCCAAAGCATGGTGATATATTGTTAATGCAGCAACTTCAAAAGGATTTATTTATTTTGATTAGCTGTCGCTGCTGATTTTTATATGCATTATCCATAAACAATGTTTTTAAAGAATAGGTAAGTCCCAGCCTTAAAGGGAAACTATAGTGCTAGCAAAACAAAGTTTTCCTAGCACTATAGTTCCTTATGGTGCCCCCTCCCTCATGCTTCCCTCCTGCCCCCTTTCCTCCCAGTGGTGCCAAAAGGGTCAAAAATACCTTTACTACTTACCTGATTCCAGCACTAATGTCCCTCTGCTCTGGTTCAGGCTCTGTCTCCACTCCTCCTACACCAAAGTTAGTGCCATGCTTGCATTAGGGCTTTCCTCATAGGAACGCATTGTATAAGGCTACAGGGTTTTGGGTGATGCTGGATGTCCTCATACAGAGTGTGAGAACGCTCAGATTCAGTTAGGTGGCCAAAAGTCACCTAACCACCAGGAAGTCCTTCTAGTGGCTCTCTGATAGACAACCACCAGAGGTGGAGTAAACCCAGCAATGTAAATATTGCAGATGATCAAAAACTACTATAATTACAATTGCAGGGTTAAGGGACCTAGGACACTACACCCAGACCACTTAAATTAGCTGAAGTGGTTTGGGTGCCTATAGTGTCCGTTTAAGGTGTTATACAAATTTCATACACAACCCTTTATTATTCACTCTCATCACTTATCAAATATAAACTGTATTTTTTAAATAAAAATATTACACAATCATAACTGAAACTTTGATTTATTTCTGAGAATCGAAGAAAACCCAACACAAGAATAACAAACTTAAGAGTACATTAGAATAGCAATCTCGGATTTCTAGAAATTACATCATAAAAACTTAGAATGTATGTAGTGATTCCAGTATATTTCCGAGCTGATCTAACAGATGGCAGTTGATTATGTAGGTGCTAATCTGGCATTTAGAGAAAGCTTGCAGCTACATCCATGTCTTTTTGTATAACCGTTTGGGGAAAATTGCTGGTACTCTAATGGGTAGACTTTAGCTTTCCTCAGATTTATGCAGATTGGAAAAACAATGTCAATATGTGATTTTCTCTTATTATATATTTCTTCAATAGAATATACATGAGAGGTTTAAATGGAACCATATACATATATTAAACATGAAAAATAGCAAATCGAAGCCTTTTATGAAATAAAAAGACAGTTTCAGAAATTATATTTCAATTTAGAGAAAATAAAATGTACATTTAAAAACAAAAAAAAACAAAGAACCTTACATAATATTTTTGTAAAGCCAATTGCCAGCTAGCTGCAGTGAAGTTCTGCACCTAATGTTTGTTTACATGTAAGTCACGATTTGTGAACTGGATTTGTTTAAGACGTGAGGTAACTTTAAACTATTGAGCTTGTGTCTCAACAAAGGTTTTTCAATATGTACAATAGAGAAAATTTATGACAAACTTACCGTAATTTTCTTTTCCTGGCTATTTCTCATGGCAGCATCACTTATGGGTAGCTCCTCCCTTAGCAGTCACAGGACAGGAATTAATTAGATTAATTAATCAGACTGATAGGTATAAGGAGTCCCTCCTCCCCCTACACCTCAGTCCAATTATAAAGCTGAAATAAAGAATGGGCGGGAACCCTGATGCTGCCATGAGAAATAGCCAGGAAAAGAAAATTACGGTAAGTTTGTCATAAATTTTCTCTATTCCTGGCTAATCATGGCAGCATCACTTATGGGTAATACCCAAGCTTCACAGAAAAATAGGGTGGGAATAATAATCCAAGAAATTACACAAAACTGAAACACATGTAGCAAAGAAAAGTTTAATATCAACGGGATAAAGAGACCGTAGACAGGACACTCTGTCCAAAGGAGGTGGAAGGAGACTGCACATCAAGTTTGTAGTGCTTCATGAATGTCATCGGAGAAGACCAGGTGGCTGCTCTGCAAATATCATCGTATGGAACCTCTGCACAGCTAGCCCATGAAGTTGATAATGCTCTAGTAGAATGAGTTCTTATCTCCCGAGGTGGTGATATACCTTTAGAGATATACGCCTTCTTAATTATCAGAGAAATCCAACGTTTCAACATAGATAAAGAAGCCGCCTCACCTCTCCTTGCTCCCAACGGCAAAACGAAGAGTTGGTCCGTTTTACGGAAAGACTCAGAACGTTTAAGATATGCAGACAAGCAGTTCATGACATCCAAACGTTGCCATCTAACCTCCTCCTGAGAAGAGGGGTTGGGGTAAAATGATGGAAGAACCACTTCTTGAGAGAGGTGAAACTGAGAAACTACCTTAGGAAGAAACTCTGGTTTTGGTTTCAGACAAACCCTATCTCGGTAGAATCGTAAACAAGAAGAAGATGTAGAAAATGCCTTAATTTCTGAAATCCTTCTTGCGGAAGTAAAAGTTTTATACGTCAGGAGAGTAGCATCCAAACTTTCAAGAGGAACAAACAGATCCTCAGTGAGATAATTGAGCACCATAGGAAGGTCCCAAGGAGGGGTAGTAGATCTGGAAGGAGGCCTCAACCTGAAGGCCGCTTTGAAGAACCTGGAAATCAAAGGATCCGAAGCCCATGAGATGTTGCACAAAGCTGAAAGTGCCGAAGACTGAACCTTCAAGGTGGTGAGGCTAAGGCCCTTGTCCAGGCCCTCTTGCAGAAACTCCAAACTTCAGTATTGCTAGGATGCCGAAAGTCCACATTATGAGACGATGCCCAAGTTTGGAACACATCCCAGATCCTATGCTAGCATGAAGAAGTAGAAGCCTTTCTGGAGAGCAGAAGGGTAATGATCACCGCCTCCGCGAGACCTAGTAATTGGAGTCTTTCTTCTCAAGACCCATACCCCCATTGTGAGGCATTCCGGATGAGGATGGAATACAGGGCCTTGCGATAGCAGATCCTCCATCACTGGAAGAGGCCAAGGTTGTTCCTGGCTCATCATGGCCAATAGGGGAAACCACGGCCTCCGAGGCCAAATTGGAATTACGGCAATGACTTTCTTGCCTTCCAACCAAACCTTCCGCAGGAACCTGGGTATCATGGGTAGGGGAGGGAAAACATACCCCAGATCGAACGACCAGGGCAGAGAGAGAGCATCCTGGCCCAGTGCCTGACAGTCCGGATGGAGAGAGAAGTAATTCTCCACCTGGTGATTCTGAGATGATGCCATCAGGTCGATCTGGGGCATGCCCCACCGATGAGCAATTTCTGCAAAGATCGCCAGGTGAAGTTGCCATTCTCCCGGAAGAATTTCCTTTCTGCTGAGGAAGTCTGCTGTTAGTTCTCCGAACCTGGGAGATAAATCGCCTTCAGGCCTTGAAGATAGGTCATGGCTATAGCCATTAAGGGAGCCAGCTCTTCCAGGAGCAACCTGCTCCTCGTGCCACCTTGGTTGTTCACATATGAGGCCACCGCTCGGTTGTCTGTTTTGATTAGAACCCAAGAATTCCGTAGCCTCGGCAGGAATCTCAAAATGGCCTTGTAAACCGCTCTCAGTTCTCTTAAGTTTGAGTGTAGGCGACTCTCTTCTCGGGTCCAGTTCCCTTGAGTCCATACAGGACTGAAGTGGGCACCCCATCCAAAAGAACTGGCATCTGTTGTAATAACCTTCCAAGGGGGGTCTTCCAACGGGAAGCCTGTAGTCAAATTCCTCTCGCTCTTCCACCAGTTTAAGCTTTTCCTTACGGGAAGGGGAAGAGATATCATCTGTTCCCAATCCGCTTCCACTCTGTTGAACTGGAGAAGGAAGCAGTTCTGGGCCGGACGGAACTTCCACTGGGCCCACTTCACCAAGCCTATTGTTGAAGTCAAGGAACCCAGGAGACTCATGACTTCTCTTGCAGGTGCAGTTTCGAGAACTTGCAGCTTCCCTACTTTGTCTCTGATCTTTGTGACCCTTTCTGGAGACAGGAACACATGTGCAGACACGGTATTCACTACCGTACCCAGGAAAACGATCGTTTGTGCAGGAACGAGGGAGCTCTTTCCCACGTTCAGGAGCCAACCATGGTCTTGAAAAATGGACATTGCCACCGACGTATGTTGAGCTACAATTCCTTGAGATGGACCCAAGATTGATAGTAGGCCCTTAAGTCTATTGAGGTCATCCAGTCTCCTTTTTTGACACACTTCAAGATGGTCCTCAAGGATTCCATTTTGAACGTCCTTACGTCGAGCAAGGAGTTCACGCCTTTCAAATTCAAGATGAGACGCCACTTTCCCTGTGGTTTTGGGGCCAAGAAGACCGTGGAGTAAATTCCCTGGAACCATTCCTGTTTTGGAACTTCTTCACCACTTTTTGTTCCAGGAGTAGAGAAATGCAGGACCTCATGGCCCTTCGTTTGATGCCTACCGGCACCTTTGACCTTCTGAAGAATGCAGTTTTCGGGTAAGATGAGAATTATATTCTGTAACCTTCTTTTACGATGGAAGTGACCCATAGGTCTGAAATATTGCTGGCCTATATGGGGTAGAAGAACTTCGGCCTGGGGACCTTCAGAAGGTCTTCCCTGAGGTTCTAGCACCCCTACCTCTGGAAGCCTTATTGGAAGATGAGTGCGAATAGGATTTCCATGAAGAATTCCTGGTTTATAGCTCCTGCTGTCCCGAAAGGACCGATCCTTGAAGCGCTTGGTCTTCCAGGAGGAGGGAAAAACTCTTCCTGCCAGCTTGAGGTAAACGCCTTTTTCCCCATCAGCAGCTTTTGAATAGCATCTTCCAGAATCTTCCCAAAAAGGAGATCCCCTCAGAACGGAAGTGCACACAGGGAAGCCTTAGAAGCATAGTCAGCACCCCACGAATGAAGCCACAAGGCCCTTCTAGAAGCCACAGACAGGGCCATGCTTTTGGCAATCATGCGAGTGATGTCCAGGGAGGCCTCTGAACAGAATTCCGTGGCTAGACTAAAGTCCTTGAAGCTTTCCAACAGATGTTCCCTACGGACACCCTGATCAATGTCGTCCTTCAGATTAGTGAGCCACACTTTCAAGGCTCTGGAGAGAGTCATCAGTGCCACTGCCGGATGAAGGGCGGACCCTAGGGCCAAGTAGTCTTTAATCAGGTCTCCATCCATACGCTTCTCCATAGGCTCCCTGAGATATGCCATGGAGTCAATAGGCAGTGTAATTTTCTTAGCCATATGGATCACTGCAGCGTCAATTTTAGGAACTGAGTTCCACAGGCAGCAATCCACTGTAGAGTACGGATAAACCCTCGCAAACTTATTTTTTAAGGTGGACTTCTTTTCAGGCTTATTCCATTCCTGAAGGATCATATCCCTGATTGGCGCATGCACCGGGAAAGTAGGTCTGTTAGGCTATAGGTCCTCAAAAAACCTGTCAGCCTCCTTCAATTCAGATCTTTCTTCAGTGAGACTAAGCGTGTCTCTGAGAAGGGTAATAAGTCTATCCATAGACCTGGAGTCAAGAGACGTGGAGGCATATTCAGCTTCCTCCTCACCTTCATCTGATACCTCCCAGACATCAGGGTCCTCATCAGAGCTGGAAGACTGAGGCTCCGCTCTGCGTCTCTTACTTGGACCACTAGATCCCGTGGTAGCCATAAAGCCCTCAGCAATAGCCTGAGAAATCCAGAGCTTAAGGTCGTCTTGTGGAGAGCTCCTACTGGGGGCATTAGCGACTTCCAACAAGCATTCCTTGCAAAGGTTCCTTCTATTCGGAGCAGGCGAAGAACAATTAATGCATTTATTTGACTTTTCCCGTGATTTTCTCGCTGGAGAATCCAAATGAATGCTGGGGCTGGAATGAAGCCATATATGACATATATTACAGGCTCAGTATGGCACTCTTTTAACAACACCCCCCCCCCAATAAAATTAAGAAATGGCTCACCTATGTTTTCTAGAGAGGGATCTTGCAGAGGCAGAGGGAGAATCCATACTATAAAGAAGAACCAAAGGAAAATCCAAGACCTAATTCCCCAAAGGGATAAATAGGCAAACTGACAAAGCAATACTTCCAATAAGTAGTAAAAACAGCAATCCTACCTTAAAGAGCAGAACATCCACTATGCAGCCAGGCAGCAGATAGGAGTAGCTGGGCACAAACTGGACACCAATGCTTTCCCCAGGGGTAAACCAACATAAGGCTAGCAGATATAGCGCCAAGGCAGCTGTATTAGATGCTTTAAAAAAGGTCCGGGCAGCGAACAGCTGATTGCCCGGTTCGCGCATGCGCAGAGCGCTGGAACGCACGCTATGCGTTCCAAACGCTCGCGACCGGCATGCAAATTACTTCTGGTTTCGCCGGAACCGGCTGCGAGCAACAAACAGTCGGCTGGAACGCATAATGCGTTCCAGCCCCCAATGCCCGGGCACACAGGGAGCCCCAGGGAGCAGGGAATCCTGCACAGCCTCACATTAACCCATCAGAGGCTGGAACAGAGCCAGGGAGCAGGGAAGGCACCAAACAAGAGGCAAGAAACAGATCCTAAAGGACAAGACCCCTAAGCATGGATTCAAATACTGCCAACAAGGTATGGGGGGGGATATATAACCCCAATTAGTAGGGGCAGGCTGAAAACAGGGGGAATTTTTAAGGCTAACCAACCCCACAAATAAACAGAAACAGTGTCTCCCTCAAACACTTACTTCCCACGCTGCAGTTCAGTACTTACACTGAACCTGACCCAGTTAGTCCTGCTCATGCAGGCTGTTTACTGGGTCCTTCAAATGAAGAGAGGCTGAACTTTATTTGGAACGAACCCACGACAAACGCAGGAAGGTGGCCATAAAACAAAATGTAAAAAGTCCAGTAGAATTTGCTAAGGACAGGAAAAAAGACTGAGGTGTAGGGGGAGGAGGGACTCCTTATACCTATCAGTCTGATTAATTAATCTAATTAATTCCTGTCCTGTGACTGCTAAGGGAGGAGCTACCCATAAGTGATTCTGCCATGATTAGCCAGGAATGTATGTTTCTGTTTGCTTGACAATAAAAAGAGCCAAAACTGTACAATTTCTGCATAAATGTATTCCTATCCTTAAAACCAACCAAATGAAATGTTTATTGAAATGTTCTGGCCCGGCAGTTGTTGATATTTAAAGATTACCAATCCTCGGTGGATCTGATCCATTTAAAGTCTAGCGCAAGGCTAAAAGTAGCTCTCTATTTTTGTTGAATTAAAGTATTGATTTTTATTTGCAAGCCTCTAGCTATGGATGACGAACACTATACTCTGTAAAAGTCTGTAAAAGTCCGTTGTCTATACCCCTTTGACCGGCCAGGCCCACCTATTAAAGGAACTTAAGCAATAACCATAACCAATAAAGTTAACTGTATAATTTATGATGCCGGACATTCATTGGTACCTCTCTAATGTTATTTACAAAAGCAAGGATGGACAATCAGTTTGAATTGGAGTTATGCCAGTTTTCCTCTGCATACAGAGAGTCTTTGAAAACCTCTTTATATCGTGACTTCAGAGACTCCACCCAGGAGTACACCTCAGAAAGCAATGTACACTGGGCAATAGCAAGGGGAGGAATGCCCAGGGCTTTCATCCAGTCTCTGCCATGAAGTGTGGGACCTACTTTATGTACCACATAAAGGCATAAAGAGTTCCTACATTAGCCCAATGTGACAAGAGGTTGAACAGAACCCATGGGTTCCAATAGCTCCTTGCTGTAAGTTTGTAATTTGAGAATTGTAGGTCTTAGTAATAGTGACAGGCCTAAAGCCTTCAAATCAGTCCATAAAATGTTCTCTTCCTGATAAAGTACCAGTTTAATCATAGGTAATAGTGTATTTGAAGTAAGCAAGACATCTAAGGGTAAATCCAACAGAAGACTAAAGTGTTTAATGCAACCAAATCTTTGCTGGAACAATTGTTACATACTTACATAGTTACATACTATATAGGGTGAGGTAGAGGCAAAAAATGCCTACAAAATTCAAAGTATAAACAAAGAAAATTAGACCTGTGCTGCAGATACTCCACACTGTAGTCCCAACAGTGTATATACAACATAGGCATGCGCAGCCTATTGCATTAGGGTGTGCACCCTAAAGCACAAACACACGCCGCGCGTGTGTGTGTGTGTATATATATATATATATATATATATATATATATATACACACACACTCTCACAGACATATATCACACTCACAGACACACACACACTCACTCACAGACACACACTGACACACACACACACACTCACAGACACACACACACTCACAGACAGACACACACACACTCACAGACACTCATACACTCACAGACACACACTCACACACTGACACACACACACTCACACTGACACATACTCACACACTCACAGACACACACACACTGACACATACTCACACACTCAGACACACTGACACATACTCACACACTCATACTGACACATACTCACACACTCAGACACACTGACACATACTCACACACTCACAGACACACACTCACACTGACACATACTCACACTCACAGAAACACACACTGACACATACTCACACACTCACAGAAACACACACTGACATACTCACACACTCACAGACACACACTCACACTGACATACTCACACACTCACAGACACACACTCACACTGACACATACTCACACACTCACAGAAACACACACTGACACATACTCACACACTCACACACTCACACATACTCACACACTCACACTGACACATACTCACACACTCACAGACACACACTCACACACTCACACTGACACACACACACACAAATTATTATATTTTAATTTAAAAAAAAAAAATGTCCACCCAGCCTCCTACCTGGAGTGCTGGTGGACTTTTCCCTGGGGTCCAGTGGGGGCGGGCGCCTTTCTCCAGTTCAGCCGCGGCGAGGGAGCTGTCTGCTCTCTGCTCCCTCTCGCCGCGCGGGCTGTCTGCTGCAGCTGGGAGCCGGAATATGACGTCATATTCCGGCTCCCGGCATCAGCGCGCGGCGAGAGGGAGCAGACAGCAGAGAGCTCCCTCGCCGCGGCTGAACTGCAGGGTGGGTGGAATCATCACCTCTTGCCCTCCCATGACAGGGGCAAGAGGTGAAACAGGGGGCACTGAGTGCCTGCAGGAACGCTGTTCCTGCAGGACTCAAACCATAGGCGTGCCACGGGGATTAGGGTGTGCCCAGGCACACCCGGCACACCCCGTGCGCACGCCTATGATATACAATCAAAAAACAAACAAGAGTTCTGTGCATCCAGTATAGGTGTGCACACCCAAGTGTTACCACAATTTGAGGACAAAGTTAAAGCAGTAAAAGTTTCGGGCAGCAGCCCTTTCTCAATGATAATGTCCTTTGGACATATATTCTGATATACAAAAAATGGTATTTGCCGCTTTAACTTTGTCCTCAAATAAATTGTGGTAGCATCTGGGTGTGCACACGTAGACTGGATGCGCAGGACTCTTGTTTGTTTTTTGGTTGTACATAGTTACATAGGCTGAAAAGAGACATGTGTACAAAGTTCAGCCTCACATCTGCTTTTACTGTTGTTCCAAAAGAAGGCAAAAAAAAAACCAAACAAACAACAATTCAAAGTAATTCCAATTTGGCAACAAACTAGAAAAAAAAAATCTTTGTGATCCCTGAATAGCAGTCAGATTTCTCCTTGTGTCAAGAAGCTATTACTGTCACGATCTCCATTGTGACATGTGGGAGGCCAGGTGTGCTTATCTTCCTGGTGGCTTCGAGGGGATTTGAACTCTGACTGCTTTGGTCCTGCTCTCTTTCCTCTGAGCCACTCATCTATTCATGTTTTTGCCTATGTCCAGCCTTGCCTTATCTCCAGCACTGGGGGCTGGACTATACTCGTGGCTGCTCATGTCTATCTAGCACACCTGAAGCAGATCATTATTAG
Organism: Pelobates cultripes; assembly: GCA_933207985.1. Classification (NCBI taxonomy): domain Eukaryota; kingdom Metazoa; phylum Chordata; class Amphibia; order Anura; family Pelobatidae; genus Pelobates; species Pelobates cultripes. The sequence continues at coordinate 15,221 of CAKOES020000459.1, forward strand.
CTGGATATATAAGCACTGCCTCGCCCTGCGACTTCGTCAGTTCATTGACTCTGGTTCTACTGTTTGGTTTCTGTTGTTTGTATCTTGATCCAGTGTTCTCTCAGACTGATCCGGCTTCCGACCTAGGCCTATTTCCTTGATTACTCTGACCTATGGCTTTCCCTGACTTTGTCTTTCCACAACTACTCTTCTTGTTATCCCTCGCTGTACTGCGACTTCCTGAACATCCTTGTCACCTTGATCTGTGAACGTATAACTCTGCATGTCGGACTCCACACCAGGTAAGATCCTGACAATTACTACACAAATTTCAATTTATAATCCTGAATATTAGGTTTTAAAAGTATTCATCCAGTTTCTGTTCAAACATCTGTACAGTTTCTTATAAAACCACTTCTTCAGACAGATCTCCAAATCCCTATTGTTCTCACTGTACAAAAGAAACATTTATTGTAGCTTAAGCTAAATCTCATTTCTTCCAGTCCAAACGAGTGACCTCATGTCCTTTATATGTATACTACGGTTTATGAATAATTTCCGGACAATGGTTCGTATTGGCCATGAATATATGTGTATTATGCTATCATATCCCCTCTGAGGTGCCATTTTTTTTTCTAAACTAAACAGTTTTAAATTTGCAAACCTTTCTTCATGTATATTTACTCTTCAAATTAAAATCCAATAAAAGTTGTAACATGCGACTAAAGTCCCTAGTGTAAGATTGGACTTGTCTAAACATTTAGAGAGTGGAGCTGTAACAGAGTCTACAGAAGATGTTATAGGTCTACCCGGGGTTTCTGTTTAGACTCTTGTGAATCTTAGGTACAAAATGATAAATGGGTACCACATCTGACACTGATAGAATACATTTTTACTCATTTTTGCTAGTAGTGCCTACATGTAAAGCGACTTTACATAAAACGAAGACCTCAGTATAATTCTCATTCATAATTTTCCAATTTTGTTTCTCTAGAAAATACCTGAACACAGGCAAGACGTAACTGCTTATGTCTTTATAATATATTTTAAATGGCTGATAGGGAAGTACAGGATTTGATTGGAGGCATTTTCATTTGAATTTGTTATGGTTTATTGTCTGTTTCCATAGGACTTGCTGGATTGCCGACAATGTACATTGGCATGATTCAATGCAACGGGAATTTTCAGGATTTTTACAATACATTATTTAAATGTTTACCAACTAGAACCCTGATACAGCGAGCTGTAGTGGTTATGGTGCTTGGAGTGCTCCTTTAAGCAGGGTGCAGTGGTGTTTGAATGTACAATAAAGTGATAGTGTTAAAATACTCTGTAATTCCCATTGTCTAAATTTTGTAGCTACTACATGATCTGTTGACAAATATTTATGCAGCTCAAATCACAAAAAAAACATAATGATGTGTTAGATTTGAACATTCTTTTCTCTTTTAAGTTAATGCATGCTCTCAGTGCCTTCTGTTTCAAATGACTTTTTGTTGTATTTATAGAACATTGTTATACTGTTCCGCAGAATATCTTGCTACTTTATAGCTAATATTTTAATTACATTAAATGTGCTATAAAAATTGGAAAGTTAGAGTTAAACAAAGAAAAGTATTTGGTTTCTTGTTCCCAGTGCTCTGTTATGTATTCCATAACTTTAAAAATATCAACACAATCATTTATATAATGACACTGATTTAAGAGAACCTCGGTACATTTCCCCTGCACACCACACTTAATCATTTCAGGAAGGATGGTCCTAAAAGAGAGATAAATTGTTACCTAGCAGGTCTTGTAAAATGAAAAAAATTCTTCTCAATAACTTGCTTTAGAAATCTGGTCATAGCTCATCTTGAGCAAACAGGACTCGATAAATCTTAATCTGATGAGATGGTAATTGTACAGGGAATTTAAGGCTTTTCCTTAATACTGTTGCTCTTCAGTTTGGCAAATCCCCTTGTCATCTGAACTATTCCTTTCATATACCAAAATATGCAGTGAAAAAAAATGTTATTTTGTAAAACAAAACAATGTTTGGATTACATTCCATACAAATTAGATTTGTGCAAAAAATACTTGTTCACATTGTGTAAGATTAAATCTAGTTAATCCAGTCGATTGACAAAGTGTTTTAAAGAACCATGCTTCTGCAAACATGACTTATGATCAGAAAATAGTTCTTATAACTGTAATATCAACTACCATGGGTCACATACTGGTTTCTGAACATAACCTAACTCAGCCAGCTGTTCTGTTTTCAGAGCATAAGTGAAAGCTTTGGATGACACTGTGAAAACAGTTGGTGCAGACTCCAGCATATACAGACAAGTCCCATCATTAGCCATCTCAGTGCTACAATGTAGATCAGTCATATGTGCTGCTGTCCCCTGAGGCACTAAAAGGGGAAGTAAAATTATTAATACTAATAACAATAATAATAATAGTATTAAAGTAATACATGCTGATGTCTTTGAGACCCCAGGATGTAACAAGAGAGAGACACTCAGCTTTCTCAAACTGAGAGAGAAACAATCTACCGTATGCTCTGATACAAATAATAAATGAATAATGTCAGTATATTTATACTGGCAGACATTTTGTGTTAAGACAGAAATTAGAAGTGTATACTGCCAGGCACCCTCAGAACAGAGGTGACTCCATTTTGTATTACAAGGCTAAGACAGACACTAGATTTCTCTCTCTATCACTCTATTCAATCAAGTCTGAGCTAAGAAATGCAACTTATGTAAACATTAGAGATAAGACATGATGTTTGCAGCAAAAGGGGGGTTGAATGCTATATACACACACACTACCCACTTATAACTTACTATATTATATTATTATTATTATTATTATTATTATTATTGCCATTTGTATAGCACCAACAGATTCCGTAGTGCTTTACAATATTATGAGAGGGGGGATGTAACTATAAATAGGACAATTACAAGAAAAGTTACAGGAGCAATAGGTTGAAGAGGACCCTGCTCAAACGAGCTTACAGTCTATAGGAAGTGGGGTATAAGACACGTTAGGACAGTAAATATCAATCAAATAGGGTGGGAGTGAAGCAGAGATGGAGGAGAGAGTAAAGCACTGCCCTATATGAGAGAACAAGAGACAGGTATGTAAGGTAGAGGCTACTCTTGGAGGCCATAAGCTTTCCTGAAGAGATGGGTTGTAAGGCCCTTCTTAAATGATTGAAGATTAGGGGAGAGTCTGATGGTGGTAGGCAGGCTATTCCATAGAAAAGGAGCTGTCCGCGAGAGGTCCTGCAAGTGCTAGTTGGCCGTACGGGTGCGAGCAGCGGTCAGGAGGTGGTCCCGGGCAGAGCGGAGGGAACGAGAAGGGGCATACCTATGGATCAGTGAAGCTATATGAGGGGCTAGAATTGTTCAGTGCTTTAAATGTATGGATTAGCACTTTGAATTGACTCCTATATGATACAGGAAGCCAATGTCAGGACTAGCAGAGGGGTGAGGTGTGAGAGGACTGACTAGAGAGGAAAATCAGTCTAGCTGCAGCATTCATTACAAACTGTGGTGGGGCAATATGGCTTTTGGGGAGACCAATCAGGAGAGGGTTACAGTAATCCATGCGGGAAATTACTAGAGCATGGACAAGGTCCTTGGTAGCATCTTGTGCAAGAAAGGGGCGGATGCGGGCTATGTTTTTGAGTTGCAACCTACAGGATTTGGCAACAAACTGGATGTGAGGCTCAAAGGTGAGGCCAGAGTCAAGTGTGACGCCAAGACAGCTTGCTTGCAAGGATGGACTTATGTGGATATCACTGACTTGAATGGAGAGCGAGAGAGGAGGATCAGTATTAGGAGGAGGAAAGACAAGGAGTTCAGTTTTAGAGAGATTGAGTTTCGGAAAGTGTGAGGACATCTAGTCAGAGATGGAAGAAAGGCAAGCAGTGACACGTTGCAGGACGGCAGGGGAGAAGTCCGGGGAGGAGAGGTGTATCTGAGTGTCATCAGCATACAGGTGGTAGTGGAATCCAAAAGACAGTATAAATCGAAAATAGAAGGGGACCAAGGGGACCTTGGGGAACTCAAACTGAGACAGGACGAGGGGAGGAGGTATCCTTGGAAAAGGAGACACTGAATGAGCGTTGGGAGAGATAGGAGGAAAACCAAGATAGGACAGAGTCACAGAGACCGAGCGATTGAAGAGTTTGAAGGAGGAGAGCATGGTCAATGGTGTCAAAGGCAGCAGAGAGGTCAAGGAGAATTAATATGGAGTAGTGACGTTTGGATTTAGCTGTGATTAGGTCATTAGTAACTTTGATGAGAGCAGTCTCAGTAGAATGGAGAGGGCGGAAGCCAGACTGAAGAGGGTCAAGGAGAGAGTTGGAATTGAGGAAGTGAGACACATGGGTAAAGACAAGTCTTTCCAAAAAATTTGATGAGAAAGGGAGCAGGGATATGGGACGATAGTTGAAGGGGGAGGATTGGTCAAGAGATGTTTTTTTGAGGATAGGTTCTAAAGTGGCATGTTTAAGGTCAGCAGGAACAGTGCCAGAAGAGAGAAAGCAGTAAAAGATGTGTGTTAGGGTAGGCACAAGACAAGGGGAGAGAGATCTGATGAAGTGAGATTGGGACAGGATCGAGCGGGCAAGTGGTGGGGCGAGAGCCGGGGAGAAAGTCTGAAGGGTAGGGAAGGCATAATTTACGTGTGGTTATATTAATTATATTAATCATATATAATTAGTACTGTTAATAATATAGAATATTCAAGAATATAATATCAATGAATTAATATCATATTATTTACTAATGTTAGTGGAGTATAAATAATCTTAAACAGTTTCACACAGGAAAACCAGACATCAAATGACAGATAACACTAAGTAATTAATTTTACTTTCTAAAAAAAAAAAAAAAAAACTAATGGAACATTACTAGTTCCATTGTAAGAAAAGAGTGTAATTAAGGTTAGGAGGTGTTAGTTCTAAAATGATGACACCAAATTGCCGACGCTCTGTCTGGTATAAGAGTGAACCAAAGTCTTTGAAGTTGGCAGGTCCTGTTATTAATAGTAGACATAAAAGAAAAGCAAAAATTACGTCAAACGCATCACCCAACTCAGTTAACCCATTATGCAAAAAGTAAATGGACCCTCTGACAAGAGTTTTTGGTGATGTAATTGCGCCACCTACTGACCAAAATCTAGATGATAGTCTGTAGGGAAGACACTAACACAGTTCCCTATTGGTCCTATCAACTAATGACATGCAGAGAGTTCTCCCCTTTAAAAAGTAAGGACAAAGGGAAGAGAGGGACTCTTTGAAACATACACCCTCTCAAACTTTCTGGGACTTACACATTCTGACTCTTGGACACTTTCAAACACTCTCTTGGACACACCTAATTCTAAGTATTTCTAACTAACACAACTTCAGAACTCTAAAAACTTTTATATATTTTCATGCAATCCTCTCGTCATCCTTGCATTCGAAATTCCTGGAATATATCTACACACATCTGAGAGAAAATCTACAACATAACTGGTAATTATGCTGGTTTTATTTAATTAAATTGATTACTTTTACTAATAGCAGCAATATATATGTGTGAAGTAAAAATCTTCTGGTGAAACTTCCTCTAGGATATAAGAGAATTAAAATAGTAAGTAATTCTCAGCTTTATGTAATCATTATTTGGGGAATAGTGCCAAGATATAAATTTTTGATCTAATAAAAATTATTAAATAAATTTTTGATAATTTTTATGAAAATATTATTTTTAATATTTATCACCCCATAAATATCCTCACAATAATTAAATGCATAAATGCACAAATAAATTAAAAGGTGGTATTCAATAGCCCTCAGTTTACAGAGGGCCAGCAGATGCTGATCGTTTCACCTTATATAACCCCAGAAGATTACCCATTAATGTACAAAAGTCTATAGATGCTCTCATGTATACGTGAAGGGGAAGGAAGATACATGTAAAATTATTTTGAAGCCACAAGAATAAAAAGTTCAGGTAAGTAGAAATTATATTTTTACATTTTAATTTTAATTTTAATTTTTTTTTAGAATCATTCTTCCCAATCAATATTAACGATTAATGTGAGAGGATAGGTAGAGGTACCGTTTGAGAAGAATCTAAGAGTTTAGTAACCTCAAACTATATGTTAGAATGGTGGAAAATCATTTGAGGGAAAACATTTAAGACTAGAAGAATGTTCATCTCCTGGCCATGCATATTGTAAGGGGTTAACAGCTTAAGGGGAACTATCTAGAACCAGGAGACTGGCCAGCTGTATATTAATGATCTAATATATATATATATATATATATATATATATAAAATCTGTAGTTGTAGGAGGGGCTTGGTTTCCCTTCTTAAGGAGCGCCAGACCCCTCCTGCCTACCAGGTCAGGTGATTTGCCCCACCCACCACTTCCCTTTTTCTATTATATTTATATAAGGTAGGCCCTCTTTTATTTCAGGCCTACCTCATCGGCGGTTCCGGCACACCACAACCGACTTTGCCTTATCCCTGTATGTTTTTATACCTCTAGCTCTATGGCTTTGATGCCCTGAAATCCTAGAGAGAGAGAGAGATATTTCTGCCAGAAGCTCAAGGAAGCAAGTCAAAGGGTCAGAGTTGGACCCGTCTAGGGGGATCTGCCTTGATGTTGGCAGGCGGGCATTCCCTCCAGTGGCCATTGGAGTAACTAAATGACCTCCATTTGTTTAAATATACATAGGGATTAAGGAGAGAGCGTAGGTAACTTTTTTTTCCCTTTGGTTTTTTACTATATGTATTAGCTGATGTGTACTGTAGTCGTTGCTGCCGCCCAGGAGTGATGGGAGTGAGCGCAGGACTTTTCTTTTTGTATATATAAAATAATGCCTTTTCTCTAATTTCTTATGGGGTACTTTTGCTTCAGTCAACCCTTTTTGTGTCACCCTAGTATTTAATCCAGCAAGTATTTTGTACTTTTGAAAGATTATTCCCAAAAATGTAACTTGTCACAAATGCAATACTACTTTATAATTAGAGTTGATATATTCGGCTGTCCAGGATGTTCGGGTTCGCCGGGTTAGGCCGAATTTCAGAAAAAATTCCGAGTTCAGGACTCGAACTTGACCCCGAACCCGAACCCCATTGAAGTCAATGGGAACCCAAACTTTTGGGCACTAAAATGGCTCTAAAAAAGTCCTGGAAAGGGCTAGAGGGCTGCAAAAGGAAGTAAAATGTATTGCCTAAGTACTAATATACTTACCCAGTGGAAGAAGGTTACACTGTATAGAATTTTAACCCCTTAAGGACGGAGCCAAATGTACACGTTGTGAACGAAACAAAATGTAAACAAAACCTGGCATTTGCGCTACATGTCTGTCCAACCGTAATTCACCTCTTTCATAGTAAATACACCCACCCTTATTATATATCATTTTATTCAGGGGAAACAGGGCTTTCATTTAATATCAAATATTTAGCTATGAAACATAATTTAATATGAAAAAAATGGGAGAAAATAAGAATTTTTTTTTTTTTTAGTTCTACATGACATTTTAACTGTCAATGTCATAATACTGTTTGCTTTTACTGCAATAAAATACACATATTTGTATTCAGCAAAGTCTCACGTGTAAAACAGTACCCCCTATGTACAGGTTTTATGGCGTTTTGGGAAGTTACAGGGTCAAATATAGCACGTTACATTTGAAATTGAAATTCGCCAGATTGGTTACGTTGCCTTTGAGACTGTATAGTAGCCCGGAATGAAATTTACACCCATAATGGCATACCATTTGCAATAGTAGACAACCCAAGGTATTGCAAATGGGGTATGTCCAGTCTTTTTTAGTAGCCATTTGGTCACAAACACTGGCCAAAGTTAGCGTTAGTATTTGTTTGTGTGTGAAAAATGCAAAAAACGCCAATTTTGGCCAGTGTTTGTGACTAAGACTGGACATACCCCGTTTGCAATACCTTGGGTTGTCTACTATTGCAAATGGTATGCCATCATAGGGGTAATTTTCATTCTTGGGATACCATAGGGTCTCAAGGCAAGCATTACCAATCTAGCAAATTTTAATGTGAAAAAATGAAACACAAGCCTTATATTTGATGCTGCTAACTTTTTAAAACACCATAAAACCTGTACATAGGGGTACTGTTGTACTCAAGGAGACTTCGCTGAGCAAATATTTGTGTTTCAAAACAGTAAAATGTATTACAAGCAATAATATCATCCGTGTAAGTGCTGTTTGTGCTTGAAAAATGCAAAAAGTCACTTTTACTGGCGATATCATCGTTGTAATACATTTTACTGTTTTGAAACACTAATATTTGTGTTCAGCGAAGTCTCCCGAGTAGAACAGTACCCCCATGTACAGGTTTTATGGTGTCTTGGAAAGTTATAGGGTTAAATATAGTGCTAGCAAATTAAATTCCATTTACTTTCGGCATGGGTTGTCAGGCAGGTCCTGCTAATTGTAATTAATTAAGATACCCAATTATGTAAAAATATTACATAAATATATATGTAGAATTAATATTTTTATTTATTATATAGGTATACATAGTGATATATACGTATATATGTATATTTATGTATATAGATATATATTATTTTGTTCTACGTGTGTTTTGATATAAATATATATATATATATCTATATATATCTATATATATATATATATATATATATCTATATATAGATATATATAGATATATATAGATATATATATATATATAGATATATATAGATATATATAGATATAGATATAAATATATATATATTAATATCACATTACAGTTAGAACGAAATAACACACATCTATATATTTTTCAATTATTTATTTTATTTTATTTTTAACGTATTTACATATTTAATTTTTTTATATTATATATAAATATATATAACAATAATTATATATATATATTTAATCAGTATCAGTCTACGTGTAATTTGATTTTAATATATATAGTAAAATACACCTAGACAGTGTACGTGTGTGTATGTATATGTGTGTATATATATATATATATATATATATATATATATACTTAGATCATATATATATAGTATATATATATATATGATCTAAGTATATATTATAATTTTTTTACACTTATTAATTTATTTTAATTTTATTTTCAGCCAGCAGGGGGACCACCTGTCATTACAGGCAGCCCCCCTGCTGGCAATGCAGGAGGCAGCTATCCCGGCCATGTGATTGTGAGGTCCTCGCAAGGACCTCACTCTCACATGGCCGGGGGGCACCGGAGGAGGAGGATCTGCCACGGGGGAGCTCCATGGGAGTCCCCCCCCCACCGCGATCACCGGCGTGGGACCGCCGGTGACCGGGTAAGTAAGGAAAGACCGGAGGGCGTACTATTACGCCCGGCGGCGTTTAGAGCCGCCTAAAATAGGGCGTAATAGTACGCCCTCCGGTCTTAAGGGGTTAAATAAAAAGTATACAAACATAGCCAGGATTCAGCTGTAAGCATTTGCAACACTTACAACAATCAAGTAACACACATTCATATAAAATGTAAGTTACTTGGCCAGTCAGTGTAATGACAAATGATTAATTAGATAACTCCCTAATTCCCACGGTATTAGAGAGCTATCTACTAAAAGGCTGAAAGACCAGAATTGGTCTTTCAGCCAAATTTACTAATACTAAGTAAAGATCACTTATTATTAGTAAATTATGCCCCTACTCGCTATATCGTGAGTAGGGGCATGTCTATTAAACAGCCTATGGCTGCTCACTGTTAAAAAAAAAAAAAAAAGGTTCCCCCCCTCCTGAGCCCCCACCCCTGAACGGCGGGTGGGGGCCCTAAAGTATAAGGGGGGCCTATTGTCCTCCCCCCGACTGCCACCCCTGTGTGGCGTGTGGGGGCCCCTAAATTAGAATAAGGGGGGACCTAATGTCCTCCCTCCTGGCCCCCACCTGTGAGCGGTGGGTGAGGGCCCTAAATAAAAATTGGGGGAGACCTAATGTCCTCCTCCCTGGCCCCCACCCCTTTCCCAGGTGACCCCAAACCCCTAGTTACCCCCCTCCCCCAAAAAATTAACCCCTACCTATCCCCCTCACCCTAAAAATAATGAGGGGGAGGACCTTTAACTAAGTACCTGCAAAAATAAAATAAAACTTACCATTTAATGTTTTCTTTCTTCTAAACTCTTCTTTTTTCAGCCCCAAAAAAGGCCAAATAAAAATCCATAATAACTGACGCACTCAAAAAAATAAATAAACAAGTGCAAAAAATTAATCCATCTTCACCCATGGAGGGCTCTGCGCAGACTGAGCTCTGCAGGGTGGGGGAAGGCTTATAAAGCCTTGCCCCATCCTGCAATTAGGCTCAGAGCACTCTGATTGGTGGGTTAAGTCATCCAATCAGAGTGCACTCACAGGTACATGAAGAGACGGACAGGTAAGTCTCTACATTTACCTGTCACAGCACTCTGATTGGTTGGCTTGAAATCCCACGCTGTGTAATTTGACTCCTAACACGCTGATTGGTTACTTAATCCGCCAATCAGAGTATTATGAGTCAAATTACACAGTGTAGGAAAATTCCAAAGAACTTTCCCACGCTGTGTAAAATGACACAGAGCACTCTGATTGGTGGAGGTGTTAAATTTTTATTTAGGGCCCCCACCCACTGCTCAGGGGTGGGGGCCAGTGTGGAGGGCAATAGGTCCCCACCCCCCTATTGGTATTTAGGGCCAAGGGGTGGGGGCCAAGGGGAGGACATTAGGTCCCCCCCTTATACTAATTTAGGGCCCCCAGCCACCAATCAGGGGTGGGGGACAGGGGGAGGACATTAGGTTCTCCCTTTATTCTAATTTAGGGCCCCCACCCACCGCTCAGGGGTGGGTGGCCAGGGGAGAGGACATTAGGTCCCCTAAAATTCATTAAGTCAACCATATTTTTGGTTTGGCTATATTGAGCTAAAATTTGAAATTGACTTTGAATTCCCATCACTGCACACTATTGTGAATAACCCTGTTAGTGTAACTTTGTACAGCATTGGGCTTCAGTAAATCATTGCAACAGTTTCTGTTTTTCTACTCTATAACTGAAATAAACCTTATGTTCTTGCATTTGCTTGAATGTTTAACCCCTTAGTGACCAGACTATTTTTGAATTTTCTTACTGTTAATGACTAGGGCTGTTTTTACATTTCTGCTGTGTTTTTGATTAGCTGTAATTTTCCTCTTACTTATTTATTGTACCCACACATTATACAGTTTATATTATAAACATACAGTTTTTCTCGCCATTAAATGGTCTTTCTAAAGATACCATTATTTTCATCATATTGTATAATTTACTATAAAAAAGGGTAAAATATGATGAAAAAAATTGAAAAAACAAATATTTTCTAACTTTGACCCTCAAAATCTGTTACACATCAACAACCGCCAAAAAACACCAGTGCTAAATAGTTTCAAAATTTTGCCCTGAGTTTAGAAATAACCAATGTTAACATATTCTTAGCTTTTTTTTTTTTGCAAGTCATAAGGCTATAAGTACCAGTAGAACTTTGCTATTTTATATATATATATATATATATATATATATATATATATATATTTCTTAAATGTATCAATAGTGACATTGTAACACTGTTATCTGTTATAAATCTCTGAATCACACCTCACATGTACATATATTTTTTTAATATTAAACAACCCAGAGTATTCAATATGGGGTGTGTCAAGGCTTTTTAGTAGCCACTTAGTCACAAATTCTGGCCAAAGTTAGCATTTATATATGTTTGAGTGTAATATATAAAAATAAAGTGCAAGCACTCCTAATAACGCAACATGTCCATAAGGTAATAGTTCAGG
>CAKOES020000460.1:4842-27034 GCA_933207985.1 Pelobates cultripes
ATAAATGGACAGGAGGGGGGAATAAATGGACAGGGAGGGGCGGAATACATGGACAGGAGGGGGGGAATAAATGGACAGGAGGGGGGGGAAACATGGACAGGAGGGGGGAAGAAATGGACAGGGCAGCTGCGGGGAATAATGGACAGGAGGGGGGAAATAAATGACAGGCGGGAAAGGGAAATTAAAATGGACAGGGAGGGGGGGAAATAAATGACAGGGAGGGGGGAATAAATGGACAGGCAGGGGGGATAAATGGACAGGCAGGGTGGGGGAATAAATTGACAAGGTGGGGGGAGAAATTGACAGTGAGGGGAATTGACGGGGTTAGGAGGGGGAATGAGAGTGGGGAGGGGAGAAGAGAGTTACAACGGGGGAGACGAGAGTGACAAGGGAGGGGGGAGAAGAGAGGGACACGCAGGGGAGAAGAGAGTGACAAGGGAGGGGGGAGAAGAGAGGGACAAGAGGGGGGAGAAGAGAGAGAGACAAGGGGGGGAGAGAAGAGAGTGACGAGGGAGGGAGAGGGGGAGAAGAGAGTGACAAGGGAGGGGGGAGAGATTGACATCCATCACACACACACAATGCACCCCTTGCACACAGAAAAACACACAATGCATTACACACACAGACACACACACAAGCAATTCAACCCTTACACACAATGCATCCCTTACACACACAGAAACACACAATGCATTCCTTACACACACTCAATGCACCCCTTACACACACTCAATGCACCCCTTACAGACGCACACACTGCATCCCGTACATACATAGAAACACACATTGCAGCCCTTACACATACAAACACAGATTCAAACAATGCATTCCTTACACACATATCAGGACATCCCCTACTCCTGTGAACAAACTAATTGGTGGAACATGAAGGTGGACCCTGGGGCCCAGACCTTGAGCTGTGTAAAGGGCCCCCAAAAAATGGAGCTGCTTCCCGTTCTCCAAGAACACAAACAGCCTCCAGAGAGCCTGTTCTACACCAGACGAGTGGAGCCAGACTGCAGCTAGAGCCCATCACCATCCTCATCTGATTGTAAGTAGGCAATCTAGTATATTATTCGTGGCACTAATCTCTAATTTACCTCATATTAAAGGGACACTTTAGTCCCCAGAACCACTTCAGCTTAAGGAAGTGGTTCTGGTGTCTATAGCCTGTCCCTGCAGGCCTTTTAATGTAAACACGGCGGCACTGCAGCACTTGCGTTAGTTAACATGGGGCATTGTGATGTCATATGGGGGGGGGGGGCGGCAAACTTTACTTTTGCCTAGGGCGGCAAAAATCCTTGCACCGGCCCTGCCCATTACTATAACCTCCCATTACTATAACCCACACAGGGAGCCATATCATCTTTCTATATACACATAATACATGTATGAATCATGCCCCTGCAGTCTCACTTCTCAATTATCTGCCATTAAGCAATTAAATCATTTTATTTATGCAGCCCTAACCACAGCTCTCTGCATGTAATGTGCATAGCATTCCTAAATACTTTCTGTAAAGTGAGATCTGATGTTTACACTACCTTTATTGCACTGTCTATTTAATTTATAATGTATTTTCTCCTGTTCTGTTAATAGCTTCCTAGACCTTGTGGGAGCCTTCTGTGTATGTGATTGATGTTTAACTTACAGATCATGAGATTAGAAGCCTAGAGAGTAAATTAACATCTGATTAAAACATTTTTTTTCATGCAGGTTAATCCTGGGGGATGAGAACAGCCCAGGTTCCGTGTATATAGGCATACTGTTCGGAACCCAGTTGCTCTGTAGATAGGGGAGGTGTTAGGAGATCCCGCCTTCTCTCATAAGGCCCCTCCCCTCATGAGCACTGCCAGACAGAGTTGGAGCAGCCTTATGAGAGAATGTGGGATCTACCTGAGGGGGCAGAGCCTAGCTCCGATCACCTCACCTATCTACAGAACACCTGGGCGGTCTGCACCCCCAGGTTCAACCCTGGGTTTGGCAAGGGCAACATGGACAAAATAAAAAGTGATTTAACTCCTAAATAGCATGGAATTAAATAGGTAGACTTCAGAGGCATGATCCATAGACAAAACGTCTTAATTAGGCTAAAGCTGTTTTGGTGACTATAGTGTCCCTTTAAGCTGTCCCTGTCCACAAGGATTTTGGACATCTTTGTATGTATAATGCATAAGTGAAAGAGGGACCAGATGTTGATTTCTAAGATTGCCCTGTTTTGATAATTACAAAGGGTTTGCCTAAATCAGATGAATTCCCCTCAAAGACTTAATTTACTATAACCATTGCAATAAGCTGTATTGGTTATAGTGTTTGAGTGTTTGTTCAACATTCAATACATAATAAATCTATATAAAATATAAAGAAATCTCTTGGATTTAAAAAACTATTAAATATGTTACATACATCATTTACCATGTGAATTATCCTATATGTATTGACTGCAAGGTGTGGGTGGAAATGATGAGGCTCTATAATTGGAATCTGAGCTCATTTGGAATTAACTACTATTAACACAATGCTAGTTTAAAGCTTATTCCAACAGATATAGAAAATGTGTTTGCATCCTCTGATGCGTTTCAAGGTACATATTAGCAAATTAGCCAATCACCCAACAGTGATTACTGCATGCATAATTTATTGCACACTTGAGGTGGTATGTATATTATGTATACATATGCTTACATGTGTTATTAGCTATATCTCTGAGATATCCTAGTTCTACTTATAGGGATTGTGGCCCATAATTAATATTATATTTTTTATAATAATGATTGAATGATAATAACAGTATGAAACAGTGACTTTAGTAACTTAGCCAAAGTGAGAAACACATGATAGTCTATTTTTATTCTAGATAGCAGGACAGAACTATTATTTCTACATCCATTTGGGAAATTTCTTAAAAAAACACTAAATAAGTCTTAAAAATGCTTTGAATTAATTATTATTCAATTGTTATAAATAACTAGTCCTTCCATTAATCTGACACCACACCTATCACCATTGTTCTATGTTTAATATGTTTATGAAAATATTTAAAGGAACACTCCCACCTCCATTACAACTTAAAGGAGTACTATAGGGTCAGGAACACAAACATGCATTCCTGACCCTATAGGGTTAAAACCACCATGTAGCCCCCCAGAACCCCTCATGCCTTGCTAAATATAGAAATCTTACTTGTATTCAAGTCTGCAGCTCCTGGCTTTGTCCCTGTTTTCTTTAGACCTGCCCATTGCCTGCTGACATCAGCAGAAGTGGTGGCCTGATCCAATCACAGACTGGCAAAGAGGCAGATCAGAGGCAGAGCCAGCACAATTAAAACACAGCCCTGGCCAATCGGCATCTCCTCAGAGAGATGAATTGAATCAATGAATCTCTATGAGGAAAGTTCAGTGTCTGCATGCAGAGGGAGGAGATACTCAATGTTTGGATGCATTTTAGGCAGCCATGACCCAGGAAGGATCTCTAACAGCTATCTGAGGAGTGGCCAGTGAAGTTATCACTAGGCTGTAATGTAAACACTGCATTTTCTCTGAAAAGACAGTGTTTACAGCAAAAAGCCTGAAGGTAATGATTCTACAGAACAAATGCAATAAGCTGTATGTGTTCTGGTGACTATAATGTCCCTTTAAGTTAATTTAAGTTGTAATGAGGACAGAAATTATCTTCTTACCTACAGTGATTAGACCATTAAACTATTAAGGCTTAAAATACCCTCCTATTTTGATCTTTTGACACTAAGAGGCGTGGAGGGGCATAGCAATATCTTATGTGAAGATCACAGAGTGAAGGGGGAGAGAGAGAGAAAAAAACAAGCGAACAGTACAGAAGGTGGTGCTAGAGGGGGGGAATATTAATATGAAGAATGCATAAATTCCCATCCAAGAATTACAGGATATGCATGAAGGCCTATAGCCAGCATATTCATGCATATCCACTATGCACTGTAAAACCAGGGGGCTGCACTCACCTGAACATGCATAAATGGGGTGCTGCTTAGGGCCAATTTATACAATACACAAGATCCAGCACACTCACTCATCCACTAAACAGCAACTTCTATGTTGACAGTTTTGAATAGTTTTTTTTTGTTTAAACACCTAATCTAGGCAAAAATAATGGGGGTTTAGTTACATTATATGATCATACATTGCATAAGCCTGCCACAACGTAAATGTACCCCATCTTTGGCAGGTCCTATTCTAACAGCCTAATATCTGCTCTTATGAGATTAGCCCACTTACTTGGGAAAAAAATCCATCTGGGGCTCTCTGCAGTACAAGGTTAAATAGGGCCCTGGGATGAGGCAGGACACATTCACTTCCCCTTTTCCCCATAGTAACCATGTCCAATAGGAAGACTAGACAAATGTTCACACAGGAGCGTTGCATTGCAACTATCTCTTATTGGCTGGACAGCTTACCACTCCAAGAGGGGGTGCATTTTCACACATGTGCAGACACGCGTGGTCCATGACGATTTTATTCAGCAGCACTGGGGCTAAGTCTAATGTCTTTTATTCTTTAAATCTATAAATAAAATGTAAGAGTATTTTAAATGTGTGTTGGCTGTAGTGAGCTGGGACTAAAAGGTCTGCATTTGTACAGCACCATTTTTTAACTTCTATGTGAAGAAACAAAGATGTACCTGACTAAAAGACCATGAGTGCATATATACATGTTTTGCTATATATATGTAAAACAGGGGATCACAAAATCGGTGAAGGAAAATAGGTTTATTAATTATTGATAAAATGTAGTGCATGAATGCCATATTAATTTGACATCATTTTTAAAATCACCCTATATATTTCACGTATGTACATATCCCTTTTTAATTGCATGTGTATTAGAAGGATAAAGTTAGGAAATGCAAAACAGAGTACTCAACAAAGCAAAAAACAAAACAAATGTAAAATAAAATACAACTTAATTTATAAAAACACAGCTTCCCAGGGTAGCCTTCCCAGATGGATACCACACAAGATAATATATGAATATACAGAAACAATGAGATACAGCTGTAATACCTAAGATAAACTATATAAATAAAATAAAGTACCTCTATAGAAAATGCACCAAATCAATATCAACATTTAACCCCCTTGGTTCCAGGGTCTGCATTCTATGGATCCAGCATGTTTCTTGTTGAGATTTTTTAATCCGATCCCCTCCACTTTGGGAGAACGTGTTCAATACCCAAACATCTAAAATCTTTAAGACTAAATTGCAGACAAGAATTGCAGTGTACTGGAACCGAGTGGGTTGTGGGACCCCTTTTTATGTTGTTTATATGTTCCATGATTCTGACTTGAAGGGGTCTTTTGGTGCATTCTACATACTCTTTGCCACATGGATACTGCAGTAAATATACCACAAAGTCTGTGCGGCAACCAGTACCCGAACCAATAGTAAAGACCTCCCTAGTAACAGAACTGTCAAAATCCATAGAACACCTCATTGTGGCAGTTATGACAACCACTGAAACCCTTTTTTGGATCTGATATTCGATAGGGCATTTTCCCCTTGATATAATCTATGATGCTTTTTAAATTCTTATGTTTCCTATAAATCATCTGAGGTTGTTTAGGAAATATTTCTCCCATTATGAGATCATTTAATAAGATAGACCAATGTTTCTGTATACTTTGTTTTATTTCTCTATGATGAGTATTGAACCCTGTCATGAAAGCACATTTGAAAGATTCACCTACTTTAGTTTTATTAATGTTCATAAGAAATTAATTCCTTTAAATCTATATTTAAGATATAGCCCTAAATTTCTTGTTCTATATTATTCTTTTTTTATATCCCCTTTGAATTAGTTTTTGTTTAATATGATTTGCCTGATCATAAATCTTGAACCCTGGAGCAATTGTGTTTAACCAAAGTCAGTTGGCTTTTGGCTATGCCTCTCAGCTAGGGTTGATAATGGCAGTTTATCTTATAGACATAGCTACTGCCATCAATAGGCTTTAAATAGCATTTAGTTCTGACTTTGGTGTTTTTTATGAAAAGTGTTACATCTAAGAAATTTATTTTATTATTATCCCTCATCTGAGAAAATTTTAAATTAAAATTATTGTAATTCAGATATTAGACAAAAATTCCAAAGGATGCCAGCGAGTCATGACCAGACCCCACAAAGAGATCTTCCCATCTCCTCATGTAGATATTGGCAAACCTGGTACCCATGGTGAACCCCTTCACTTGTAGGTAAAAACATCCTTCAAAGAAAAACTAGTTGTGTTTCAGGATGAATCTAACTCCTGTCCAAATAAAATCCATGATGCCCAATGAAATACTGCTTTCTAGACATTCTCTATAGCTTCTTGACCTTAATCTAGGTTAGGTAATGTTCAGGAAACCAAATTAAGTAAGTAAGGATTAGAGTTAGAGTCAGATAAATAGAGCGAGATATATAATTTAACAAACATACAATCATAGAATAACATCCATGAAATTAAAAAAGGGAAGCAATTATGTAACTTTCCTGGTGATGAAGAGGTCGTGTGGACCCCAGTTAGATATTTTCTACATAATTACTTTAATATGTTTGCTAGATGATAATTTATACATTATTTTTGGGGTACTGAGGATAAGGGAGTTTTGATCAGGAATTAGTTGGCATTTCAATTCTGAAAAAATAAATTACCATTTGGCAGTTTTACATGGGAGATTTTTTTTTCTGTTCATTATAATTTCATTATTTTTATTTCCTGGCAGCATTTAGCATATGGGTTAGCTCCTCCCTCCAGCCAATAGGACAGCCAATAGGACAGGAATACCAATTCAATAATTCAAATTCAATTATCCCTGAGGTATAAGAGATCCCAGAATACTAGGTTCCTCAGTCTTTTTTTTCCTGTCCTCCTAGCCAGACAGGACAGCTTGTATTTACTACAAAAGACTTTGTTTTATGATCACCTGGCTATGTCTTTCAGCCTTTTATCCCCTAAGAGGTCAGCCTCCCTCTGTAGGAAGACCAGGTACGTGCAACCCACCTCTTGGTAGCTGAGGACCCCTGGTAGCCAGAGGAGTTAGTGTTCCTCCGGCATCCTGTTGAGATCTGCTACAATGCCTGTCCCTACAGGTGAATCTTCGTATTCTGGCTCCAGATTTCCTGTTCGGAGGCTCAGGACGCCCACACATGCGCAAAGGTAAGAGGACGCGAGTAGCCCTAATTTTGCCAGTAATAAAAAGGGCGGTCCCGAGCGCTCACGGTGAATCGCACTTGCACGTTAAAAGATACAGCGCATCATTTCTATTTAAAGGGGAAAAGTGCGTTTTTTTCTGCCGCAAAATTCAAATCCTTCAAGAAGATGTAAGCTGCTCTCTGGGAATCTTTTAGCCTGAATTTGTGTTTTCTATTATGGATCACTCTCCCACATCAGCTTAATCAGCGACTCGCCACCATTCTCCTAATAAAAAGAGTGCACTAGAGGGTACAGTCTCTTGACTTCTGTCATTTCAGCCCTCAAGACCGGACAGGCCCTAGATCTTCTTCCAGGAGAAGGGATAAACTGGCAGCTTGTGTTGGATGTGGCTCCAGACCCTTGGACAACTGCAGGCTATGTAAGAGATGTTTAACTTGAGTTGCAGGAGAATCTGAATTCCAGCAGCCTCCACAAGCATCCACCTCAGCCCAGGATATAGCCACGTGGATAAAGCAGGCAGTGGCAGAAGGCATTTCTGAATCACACAAAGGCAAGCGTCCTAGATGTGAATATCCCCAGGTGAATCACAATTCTTCAGACAAAGACTTTGGACAGGATTTGGGTTCCCTGGATCTTGAACATATGTCTTCTAGCGATGAGGAATACTCCTGCCCCCTAGACTTTAATGCAATAGAGTGTTTGATCTCTCTGGTGAGAAGAACACTGGAATTACCTGAAGAGGTACTAAAAGCCTCAGCAGCGGACAAACACTTTGGGGATCTCAGTAAAAGGAAACCTTCATTTCCGGTACACAAGTCCATTAACCCCTTAAGGACACATGGCATGTGTGACATGTCATGATTCCCTTTTATTCCAGATGTTTGGTCCTTAAGGGGTTAAGGATCTCATAAGTAATGAATGGAAGACTCCAGAAAAGAGACTTTCTCTGCAAAGCCGTCTGCCTAAGTTATACCCCATATGTGAGGAGGACTCCAGGCTTTGGACTTCTAACCCGAAGGTTGATGTCTCAGTTATCAAGGTGGCTAAACGTTCTATTCTCCCGATAGATTGCAATGCTTCCCTGAGACACCCTATGGAGAAAAGAATAGATGCTTCAAACTGTTTTTTAGCAGCTTTTACTGGATGTCACCCTGCGGTTTCTATTTCTGCTGTGTCCAGAGCAATGAGAGTATGGATCCTGGACATAGAAGAGGATTTGGACAAAGGTGTCAGAAGGCAACATATTGCAGATTCCCTATGGGAGGTTAGACTAGCCAGTCAATGGTTCTTAGAAGCCTCTACTGATAGGATTAAGGTTATGACGAAAGTTATGGCTTTCTCGGTTGCAGCCAGACGTGCCCTATGGCTCAGATCATGGGGGCTGATATGGCCTCAAAGCATCACTTATGTTCCCTCACTTTTTCAGGTGAACTGTTGTTTGGGAAGCCCCTTGAAGAAGCTATCAAGAGGGCACTGGATGTCAAGCAAGTTCTGCTTCCGCAAGATAGACGTCCAAGAAGACCTCCACTTGAACGTCGTTCTTATAGGGAACGCCCTTCCTATACAGACAGTAAGGCTTACAGGCCAGGGCGTGAATACTACAGACCTACCTCCTGGAGAAGTGGTCAAACCAGCAAGTCCACCAGAGGAAAAACTAACACCTCTTCCTTTTGTCCTTCCAAACAGTTCTGAAGGTTACTACGCCCAAACACCTTTGGTAGGAGGAAGACATGCATTTCCGAAGGGTTTGGGCAGAGATCCCAGACAATTGGGTGAGGTCCATAATTACAGAGGGCTATTCTCTGGAATTTATGGACATTTCCCGATCGAGATTTATAAGGACCAGTTTACTGAGACATCGACTGATGGTACTCCAGACACTAGAATGCTTTGGCTGGTTAATCAACTACCAGAAGAGTCAACTACTTTCTGCCAGAAGGCTGGTGTTTTTAGGAGCAAATTTCAACACCGTGTCAGCAGTAGTGTCTCTGGCCCACGACAGAAAACTGAGTATACTGTCACGCTTTCGAGAATTTCAAGTCGAAAGAACAACTACTGCAAGAAAGTGCATGAGGATCATAGGTTCCCTTTCCTCCACGATTGGCCTAGTGAAATGGGCTCAGTGGAACCTCTGCCCTCTACAAGAATACTTCCTACAGAAGTTCGATTCTGGCTCTCAGGAATGGGAAATTAATATATCCATTCCGGATCATATAAAAAAGTCCCTCAACTGATGGCTTTCTTGGAAAAACCTATCCAAAGGTTTCCCTCTGAGGGAGGTGGATTGAATGATAATCACCACGGATGCCAGTTAAGATGCTTGGGGTGCACATCTGATGGACCACTTTGTTCAGGCTCTATGGCCCCTGCACACCCGTCATCTTCCTTCAAATATACGGGAACTGAGAGCAACCTTTCTAGCTCTTCTACACTTCAAGCCTCTCATTCAGAATCAATGGGTGAAGCTGAGAATAGACAACAGGGCAGCTGCAGCGTACATCAACCATCAGGGAGGTACCAGGAGTTGTGCACTGATGAAGGAGATCAAGCCAATCATGATTTGGGCACAGAGGACTCTCTCTGCCTTATACCTTCCAGGGAAGGAGAATACTATTGCAGACTTCCTGAGCAGGCATCAAGTGAAGGAGACAGAATGGAAGCTATCCAATCTGGCCTTCCAACAACTGGTAAAGAAGTGGGGCCTCCCACAGGTGGATTTAATGGCCACTGCTCAGAATACTCATCTTCCATGCTTCATGTCAAGGAGATTTCACCCACTGGCATATGCTCAAGACGCCCTTTCATCAAGATGGCCGTTTTAGCTGGCATATATATTCCCTCCGATCCCTTCCTGCCCTTATGAAGAAAATCTCCAAAGAACGATGCATGATAATAGCTATCATCCCGTTCTGGCCCCGTCGTCTATGGTTTCCCCTCTTGAAGAGTCTGTTGATAGACGAACCATGGGAAATTCCAGTCTTCTGGAATCTTCTGTCTCAAGGACCTCTAGTACACCCAGAGCCACACAAGCTGCGTCTTCATGCATGGCTCTTGAAAGGCAATCCTTAAGCGAACAGGGTTTTCCTGAAGAAGTAGTTTCGACCTTACTACGTTCCAGAAAATCTTCTACCTCCTCTACGTATTATAAGATATGGGGGGCCTTCGCGGAATGGCTTCATGAAAATGTGAAGGATTTAAAGTCACCTTGTATTTCCCAGGTTTTGGGATTCTTACAGGCTGGGTTGGATAGAGGTCTAAGTCTGAACACCCTCAAGTTTCATTGTTCTGCTATCTCTGCCATGTCAGGTATCAGATGGGCTGAAAACCCCATGGTAATCCACTTTAGGATTAGACCACCGATCCAGGTTTACAAGTGTCCCTGGGATTTACCTTTGGTCTTACAGGCCTTGATGGAGCAGCCTTTTGAACCGTTCGATGAAATTCCTATGTTATCCCTGACTCAAAAAACTCTGCTTCTATTAGCCTTATTTTCAGCTAAAAGGATGGCGGACATAAGGGGTCTTTCGGTAGAAGAACCTTATACCACTTTCTATCATGACAAGGTCATTCTCCGTCCCAGACCAGAATTTCTACCTAAGATGGTCTCTCCTTTTCACCTGAACCAAGAAATTGTTCTTCCAGTCTACTTTCAGAATCCGTCTAACGAGATGGAAGAAAAGTTTCACATGCTGGACCTTAAGAGGTGTCTTTTGGTTTACATTCAATGAACTAAGGCTGAAGAAGGCTGGATGAAGTCTCCTCAACTCTTTGTTGTCCCTTGGGGCTCCCGTAAGGGTGAAGCGGCCTCAGTATCTACTCTCCGTTCCTGGACTGTTTCCTCTATTTCAAGAGCTTATAAGGTCCAATTAGTTCCAGTTCCAAAAGGTATAAGAGCACACTCTACCAGATCGATTGCCACTTCATGGGCTGCAGAGTCTGGAGTATCACCAGAGAGCATTTGCAAAGCGGCTAATTGGTCTTCTATAGGGACGTTTATTAGTAATTACAAACTCGATATTTCTTCAGATTCTAATCTGCATTTTGGCCTTTCGGTCCTAAATTCTTGTTCTTCTCAAAGCAAATAAACGTTTCTGGGCATCTATTCCCTCCCTGTGGTATTTACTGCTTGGGTATTCCCCATATGTTAAATGCTGCCATGATTAGCCAGGAGTAATGAAAATGTATTCATACTTACCGTAATTTTCTTTTCCTGGCTATTATTCATGGCAGCATTTGGGTTTCCCACCCCTTTATTAAGTCGGATCAGCTTGCTACCAGACTGAGGAACCTAGTATTCTGGGATCTCTTATACCTCAGGGATAATTCAATTTAAATTCTTTAATTGGTATTCCTGTCCTATTGGCTGGAGGGAGGAGCTAACCTATGTGTTAAATGCTGCCATGAATAATAGCCAGGAAAAGAAAATTACGGTATAAATACATTTTCCTTATTTTTTAATTCACAGGTAAGTATAGTAAAGTTCAGCTGCATTGCAAACAAAATGTTTTGTTGTAACTGCATTTTGAAAGATTAATTTTCATCTAGAAATTTGATGTTTTGTTAATCAACACACTAGCCTCCTACTAAAAAAAAATGAAAAATCCAGGAAAATATTGAAATTTTGCAAACCCTTTAAGAAAAGATAACCTAGTTTTGCATTTGTTTGTTTGTTAGATGACAGTTGCACAATGTAACAAGGCATCCATCTAAGTATTGTTAAGCAAACTGTATTTTTTTGTTTACCTTGGCAATTCATAAATGATCTGGCACGAAATGAGCCTTATTTGTGATGGCAAAATAATAGCAGCTTAACTTTGTCAATTAATGTAAATCATTTAATGCATATAAATCCCATATAAGAGGATTATACTTGATGGATATAACTGTTGTATTAATAATTTAGAGTTCTTGCATGCAATTAACACATTACTAGTTTCTCACATACTTTAATGCAAATGAAATGTCCACAATAATAGGATGAGTCGCCTTGAGGGCTATGGAGTCGGGATTACAATTTAAGTATAAATAGAAGAAAAATAACAATGATAAGATTTTCATTATATAAAAGGCTTCAAAATGACAGTCTATTCTTTATGATAAACAAAGCATTTTGTGGATGGGAATTTATAAGTGTGAATGAAAGGAAGTTTGAAATCCCATCTTTTACACTAAAAGGTATTAGAAATGGCTAAAATTATGAGGTATGTCTATGTTTGCCATTTCATTCTCACTGTAGATGATTTGTTTGTTTTTGCAGTTTTCACTTATTGGAAATTATGTTCTTAATGAGTCTTATCACAGATGTTTTTCTTGAGGAAAAGAAGACATCACGGCATTCAAAGTGCAGCCATTGCTACCTCTAGGGCAATTGCAAAACAGCAAATGTTACTTTAATCCCAGCAAAATCAGTTGGAAGTCTACTTAAAATGTACACATTTTGACACCAGTGAAGCAGATAAGACTTCTAAATGTATTGGGGAAATGGTTACCTAAGAAAAATGTAATGTAAAATATATTCTTCTTATCAGAATAATTCCTTAACAAGTATTGAAACACAACTCGTCCTTCAAATGTGCTATCATCTCTCAGCATCCTGGACCAAAAAAACCTTCCACTAACAAATAGGTAAACAATAAAAGATAATAAATAAAAAATATTTTTTTCTTATCCGACCTATAAATAGGAAGTCTCAGTGATGATGTGCATTGGGGATTTCCTTTTTTTATTTATTTGTTTTGCTGCTATTTCTTTTGTTAATCCTCAGTATGTCTATATTAGATTACCTTTACCTAAAGTGAATTGCCAATAGGTAAAAATCCATGTGGGCAAGATAATACTGTAAAAATAAATAAATACTCTTCTGCATTTAATTTATGAGACACTTCAAGAAATGCAAAATGGCATTATCCCTTCCTGATATTAAAAGAACATTATAGGGTCAGGAATAATGTGTAATCCTGACCCCATGTCCCCACCCCCAATCTGCCTCCTTGGCTGAGATCATCAGAATTGACGATCTCAGCCAATCCAAAGCTTTCTCAAAGAAGAAATCCACTCTTCTTTCTCCAGTAACTGTTTGCTTCCATCTTAGCTTTTGACAATTGCTTTTATAAACTCTGTATTATGTCATATGCTCTTAAAGAGGAGGATAAATAATACAAGGCTTCTACTCCTTCACTTCATTTGCAATGCTTCCACCGACTTTGCCTTGTTTAAACTGGATTATGATGGCATTTGCTAATTCTTTAATATAAAATTAAACGAACATGGAATATCTCATGAACAGAAGATTAACAAGTTATAAATGATTTTCAATGTTTTATTCAGTGGTATAAATTGCAAAGCAGTGCCAGGTCTCTTTTAACATTGGATGCTTGCTGTATTTCCTGCTTGCCATTAGCCTCTTCTTGGCATTATATAAATGTCTTGGTAACTGGTTATATTCTAAAGGGAAAAAAATATTGATCTTCTATTTATGGCAGTGTTATAAAAAATGTTGTGTAAAATTATAGATTTTGAATTTCAAATTATTGATTGCAAGTACCCATCTATTTTTATATACAACATGAAAAACATCAAATTGAGTGTACTATATGAACAAATTAAATAATGTATACTAATCAATATCACAGGTTTGTTCAAGATCCAGTTTAAACAGGTGAAATATCTGCACATGAACCTGTCCTTCCTTTAGTCTTTCAGACAACTTTACTAATACTAAGTAAAAACTACTTAGTATTAGTAAAAAAAAAAAAAGGATGTTAAATACTTCCTTCTGCCCCTACCCACCATGTCTATTAAACAGTGTTATTGCTGCCATGTCACTAATCCAATGAAGGATTATGGTGGGGCACCTACTAAAATGATTAATGAG
This sequence comes from Pelobates cultripes, assembly GCA_933207985.1. Taxonomy (NCBI): domain Eukaryota; kingdom Metazoa; phylum Chordata; class Amphibia; order Anura; family Pelobatidae; genus Pelobates; species Pelobates cultripes. The sequence goes on from CAKOES020000460.1 coordinate 18,879, forward strand.
GGGAGCATAGTGTCCCACCCACAACCCCACCCTGCAAATGCAGTCCAAAAAAATAAATAAACAGGTGCACCCAGCCCCTAACAGTATCCTATTAAATTAAAAAAAAATAGGTGATTATAGTATATCCCATGCCACCACCTGTGCCCTGGGAGTGGGGACTATTAACCCCTTAAGGACCAAACCTCTTGAATAAAAGGAAATCATGACATGTCATGTGTCCTTAAGGGGTTAAAATAAATGGGGAACCTAGAGTCCACCTCCAGCCCATAGACATGGCCTTCTTCCATTTTCTTGTGTTCAGCCCTGAAAAAAAAGTCCATTAAAAAAAAAAAAATACCCAATTGCAAAAAACAAAACAAAACATGGGGTTACTTTTAAATTCTTTAATATTTTGGTTAACCTGTCCAAACATCCTTGTTTAACACATGTGTTATCTAATGAATCAATGATTTCCTCATTTGACTCCAACTTGTGCATCTAAAACCACCAGTTATATTTTTGGCAAAACAAAGTACAATGCTCATGTGATTATGTACAATGCAGCAATTAGTACTTACATTTTTTTTCAAACATTTTGCTTGTTGCATGAAATATGCAAATAGGTATGAAATACACAAAATAATCTCATCCACACAAGAAGAATGAACAGTACTCACACTCACAATATTCAGAGCCCAAGTATCTGGCTGTGGTATAGGAAGCAGTCTTCATAGGTAGCCTTTCCTAGTAAGATAATTATTTTTGCAAAAAAAAGTAATTATGGAGGATTTATACATATACATATTATTTACAAAACACAAGAAATTAAATTGCAGTAATGCTGTGCATGCAAAAGAAAAATGTAATTGAAATAACTACAAGAGGATCAACGGATTTCATATGTGTAGACTCCTGTAATAAAGAAGAGAAAATTATTTTAAATGATGAAACCATTATTCATTTTCCAAATAAGTAAATGTTAAATTATTCCATTCAGTAAAGTGACATACTAGGCACTATCACCACTTTATGTAATTGAAATGGTAATGGTAGCTGAAGTCTCTGGTACTGTCCCTTCATTTAATGTTCAACATTTATCACTGGACAAGGTTCCCTGGCAGCCCGCAGGTACAAATGTGTGTGTGAGACATTTCAAAAGAAGCCTAATAAAACTATAGTAAATAGACTATACCAGTGTATATATAAGGCTATACCAGTAAATGGGCTTACCAGTGTATATATACAGTGTGTTATAAATCCATAGTAATCATAAAACCCCCAATATTCAATCAAATAGTTGGATATAACAAATTATGTACCAGACATGCTAACTAGAACAGAACTTCTGGAATAACGCCACTGTTATGGTTTACTAGCAATAAACATGAAAACTGAAATAAAATGTGGTCTAGGAAACCTCAATGGGAGTACAGTGGTATACCGGCATAGAGGGTCTGCTGTGGCAGAGACTGTATCATAGATACAATCAACATGCAATATAATAATGAGCAAAACGAGAGTGGTGTGCATAGCATACAAAGTTCAATTACATAGTAGTTATGAACATACTCCAGGAAAAACTTAAACTCATGGGCTTTTTGTCAGTAACTCTGGATTGTATGTGCGTATTCTGTTGAACCTATGTTTTTTTCCACAATAATCTACTACAAGAAACAATAGATCTCTTTCATGGTGTTACGGAGTGGGCATTCACCTCCGATTCATTTTGCTTCTGTGCCACACCATCTAGTTGATTGGACTAGGTGACAAAGGCTGAAGCCAATCACTTCTGCCCACCACTGCTCATGCTAATGTTGAAAAATAAGTTCGAGCAGAACAGATGTTTAGGCTGCAGATTCCCAGTGACCCTCATTTAGCATTAAATAGCATTCATTTTTTTAAACTGCTTTGAGGGATGGCACCATAGAATTCCAGGCACTGTAGGAAATTAACTTTTCTTGAGATGTTTGTTTGTCACACACCAGTGTTCTAATAATCGAATCAGTGTCTTGCAGTCAAAAATGTATATTTATTCAAACATACACACCATCCGAAAATAACATAAAAGTCTTTGAACATCTTGACCAATACAAAGCAATGTGTAAGCACTTCAAGATAGAATCCATTTTTGATGTTAAAGTATTGGTAAAAAAAATCTTAGCTACAATCATTTTTATAGGTTTAAAATTCAGTTATATAGGGGTGTATACATAAGGTTGCCTTACTTTAAAATAATTGGCTATCATAAAAAAGGTAGTGGCTTAGTATAATTTGAAATCTGTGATTAAAGCCATACATTATATTTAGGCGGTAAAATAGAAGTTACACAAAAGAAGCTCTATATACATGGTTAAATGAATGAATGCCTTTAGAAATTTGAGCCTTGGTAATACACAGGGAGTCTGGCTTGCAAAGCTAGGTCAAAAGTTACTATCAGCAGGCCTTCATCCATCATTCTTAACAAGAACTATATGTGGTGACCATCCACATACAATGAAAGTCTGTAGTACTAGTTACATCCTGTGTTCTGGAAGTAGTTTGAATAAAGACGTTATAATATTCATATCTCAAAAACAAGATTCTACAACACAGCAGATAATTTAAAGTTAATTAAATATTTCAGGCACTATAACCACTTAAATAAGATAAAGTAGATATAGTTCCTGGAGTGCCTCCACCTCTGGCAGCATCATGGGGTGTGACAAGACTCTTGTTCTGGACTAGCCAATGTAATTTCTGTGCTAATTTCAATGCACAGACAATAATTAATCTGTTAAAAGTGATCAAAACCAGTGGGCTGTAGTGGTTATGATGGTTTGAATTGTCTGTAAAGGAACATTACTCCAACGTCAGTGCGAGGTGGAACATTGCACGTGCATTAGATCTTCCCATGGGAAAACATTGAATCAATGCTTTCCTATGGGGATTTGCAAGACACTGGAGATTCTCATGCAAAGTGTAAGGATACCCAGCATTGTTTCACAGAGTTAAACTCCATGAAATTGCTCTATGCACCTCTGGTGGTTGTCTGGTAAAAAGTCACTAGAGACAGTCTTGTAGGTAGAACTATAGTGGCGTCTCCCTCCCCACCCCCCACGTGGTGCAGAAGGGGATAAAAATCCTTTCTGTCACTTACAGTGAGGGAAAAAAGTATTTGGTCCTCTGCTGAGTTTGAACATTTGTCCACTGACAAATAGATGGTTAGTCTACAATTTTAATGTTGGGTGTATTTTAACAGTGAGAGACAAAATAACAAAAAAAATCATGAAAAACGCATGTCAAAAAAGTTATAAATTCATTTGCATGTCAATGACTGAAATAAGTATTTAATCCCCTATCAATCAGCAAGATTTCTGGCTCCCAGGTGTCTTACACAGGTAACGAACTGAGATTAGAAGCACTCTCTTAAAGGGAGTGCTCCTAATATCAGCTCGTTAACTGTATAAAAGACACCTGTCCACAGAAGCAATCAATCAGTCAATCAGATTCCAAACTCTCCCCCATGGCCAAGACCAAAGAGTTGTCCAAGGATGTCAGGGACAAGATTGTAGACCTACACAAGACTGGAATGGGCTACAAGACCATCACCAAGCAACTTGGTGAGAAGGTGACAATAGTTTGTGCGATTATTCGCAAATGGAAGAAACAAAATAACTGTCAGTCTCCCTCGGTCTGGTGCTCCATGCAAGATCTCAATGAGGATTTTCAATGATCATAAGAACGTTGAGGAATCAGCCTAGAACTACACAGGAGGAACTTTTTAATGATCTCAATGCAGCTGAGATCAAAGTCACCAAGAAAACAGTTGGTAACACACTATGCTGTGAAGGATGGAAATCTTGCAGCGCCTGCAAGGTCCCCCTGCTCAAGAAAGCACATGTCTGAAGTTTGCCAATGAACATCTAAATGATTTAGAGGAGAACTGGGTGAAAGTGTTGTGGTCAGATGAGACCAAAACCGAGCTCTTTGCATCAACTCAACTCGCCGTGTTTGGAGGAGGAAGAATGCTGCCTATGACCCCAAAAACACCATCCCCACCGTCAAACATAGAGGTGGAAACATTATGTTTGGGTGTTTTTCTGCTAAGGGGACAGGAAAACTGCACCGCATCAAAAAAATGGGTCGTGGATGGGTATTCCAGCATGACCCAAAGCACACAGCCAAGGCAACAAAGGAGTGGCTCAAGAAGATCACACTAGGGTGGCCTAGCCAGTCTCCAGATCTTAATCCCATAGAAAATCTGTGGAGGGAGCTGAAGGTTCAAGTTGCCAAATGTCAGCCTCAAAACCTTAATGACTTGAAAAGGATCTGCAAAGAGGAGTGGGACAAAATCCCTCCTGAGATGTGTGCAAACCTGGTGGGCAACTACAAGAAACATCTGAACTCTGTGATTGCCAACAAGGGTTTTGCCACCAAGTACCAAGTCTAGGGGTGAGCATTGCGCTGGCATTAGGATTTCACCCACAGGTAATCATATATAATGCTTTCCTATGAGGTTTTGGGTAACACTGGATGTCCTCATCCAGTGTCAGTTGGGCGGCCAAAACTCACCTAACAAGTTTTGGTCATCCAGTCTCAGTTAGGTGACCAAAACTCACCTAACAACCCAGAATACTGGTAGACAGCCACTAGAGATGGAGTTAACCCTGCAATGTAATTATCGCAGTTTATCAACACATTGCAGGGTTAAGGGGCCTGAGACACTGCACCCAGACCACTTCAATGAGATGAAGTGGTCTGGGTGCCTATAGTGTTCCTTTAACACTGAATGAGTTTCTCTAAAACTGCAATATGTTCAGCTGCAGGGTTAAGGGGATAGGGACACTTTACCCAGATAACTTGAAACAGATGAAGTGGTTTGGGTGCCTATAGTGTCCCTTTAAGTATTCAACTAGTGACACAAATGGTGTTGTATTGCTGTTACCTGTATATAGTGACCTTTGCTACATGTGGAAGGAAGAATATTTGAGCTGATCAAGTTTTCTACATTTTTTTAAAGCAAAATATTTTGGGCATGAAATTGAACACAAAGTGGAGCAAAACAAGTCAGTTCTTTGGACTTATAAATCTATATACAAGAAAGAAACTAAAATGAAAATTATTTTAATCAGTTATTGTAGATACAATTAAAGGAAAAGTCACAACTGGACTGGAAGGAGCTGCCTACGTCAATGTGAGGAGGATTAAATGGAAATTTGAGTAAATACACATGTGTAGAAAAATACATTGTGCCAGTAGGATAAATAAGATCATAGCACAAATGCAGCTACAGAGAAAAGGACAAATCGTATGCTGTCAAGTGCCATTACACAAATGGTTGAAGATAATGCAAGTAGACACACATAGAGTATACAAGAATATAGATACATATACAGCAGCACGTTTGGAAGAGCAGTGGAAGCACATAAAATAAAAGTGCTTGATTGCAAAAATAATACAAAAATACTTACTGAGCAAGCTGTATCACCATGTCCTTAGCTATGACTAATTTGTTAATGAGGGTGTCAAGACATTGGTGTTTCCTATGCACCTACAAAAATGATGTAAGTGTTTTTTCACACTATGAAATTAGCATTTCAAGCACCATAACCATTATATTCTACAAGAGTGCTTATGGCGGTAGTAGACTAGTTGATTGTGGGTACATTCCTTCTTGTTCTACGTCAATTTTGATCCGTTTGTCTAAAATAAAGGATCCTCATGTGCCATGTTTTTGTATTTTATATGTTTTTGCACTATTATATTTCAAGTTGCAAGCACAATTTTGGAAAATCACAATATAAAAGTATAAAAATATTATGAAACCATGGGAAGAATGGGAGTTGTAGTATAACATCCTAAATGCCTTATACATTGAAACAATATTGACAAAACTCTATCGGTATTATTCATCATGGGCTAATGCATTATTCCGCACATGGCCAGTGTTAACATGGAGTCAACCAGGCAGTGACAGTAGGGTATCTACCCATGGGAGCATCAAAGACCCTGGGGGACAAAGAATGCATAGCAAGAATGTCACTTGTTAGGTTTATGTCAGCTTTTTATTAAAGCTTCAGGCACATTTATTGAAACAAAGACCCATTTAGGGTCAAAATGTTGCAGTGTTCACCTCACCACCCAGAAGTCCATCTAGTGGCTGTCTGGTAGACAGCCACTAAAGGTGGAGTTAACAATGCAATGTAATTATGGCAGTTTGTCAACAAATTGCAGGGTTAATGGGCACTGCACCCAGACCACTTCAATGAGATAAAGTATTCATCTAGTGACAAAAATGGTGTTGTATTGTTGTTACCTGTTTGTACTGACCTTTGCTACATATGGAAGGATGAATATTGGAGCTGATCAAGTTTTCTACATTTTGAGTATTTTCTACATTTAGGGTCAAACCTGCAGTTTTCCCTTGGTTCCAAGAAATGTGCCTGAAGCTATAGGAGTGCCTTGACTCTTTTTCTGTTACTGCTAATTACATCTGTTGGGCTGGTGCTGGCCCTTGGCCTAGTTTAGGACCCTTTGGCTAATGTGGAGAGTGCAGTTCCTTTCTGTATATTGTAGCTTTTAATTAGTCTAGAGAGAAAAATACCATGCAACATATTTACATGAAAAAAGATGACCTAACTTGTAGCATCCTTAACCTGTCATTATAGATGCTGCCCATTGTTGTGCCTAATCATTAAACTCATGAAGTGCCAAAAAGCAATATCCAATTACCCTAAGGTTTTTAAAGATATTGGTGGGCACCAAAACCCTATTCAGAATGAGTGAATTGAGTATTTGAGAAAGGGAAAGACACTAACACCAAGTACTTGTAAATAATCAATACAAACTTTATCGATTAACAGAGACTTAGTTAATAAGTAATCATTGAGCTTAAGGAAACAACTTAATTATCTAGCAATCAACTTAAGTTATACATAGCCATTAGAGAAGCTTGCTGCACTCGACTGAGAGAACTTCTGGCAGTCAGGCTTGAAGGGACCCTCTCTTTCTGGGAATCAGCAGAACCAGCAATACACATCCGTATTACAGGTGGGTAGTACTCCAAGTGAGTGCCAAGTTTTCTCGCCTTTTATACCTTTACCAATGGGATGGATAGTCTATACTTTTTCACCAAGTCTCCTTATCAGTGCAGCCCAGCAAAGACCTTGCAAAAGCGTTGGATGGGTCCAGCAGCTGATCAGGCTGTTCAGGCCCACCAACAATGCCATACCAGGTCTGTGCGGTTTATTATCTCTTATCTAAAGGCTAACTATGTACTAATAATTATCTCGTGATGGTATGCATGAATCATTCTGGTGCTGTGTTTTGTGGTTTTGTTAACATTTTCAGTGCTGTGTTTTAATAGCTGTGGCATCCAGGCATGCTTATGTGCTTACTGGCGCCATCTTAACTATCTATAAGAGTTTAAATTGCTCAATAGTGATCAATCAATCAATCATTCTTTATTAATATGGAATATTATTATCACAGCCATCCTTCTTCTGTCATTACTGACACTACCTGTCCCTCTTGTGCCCATATTGAGGGTTCATCAAACTCTGGCAACATTTCTGCTGCTGAACACTGTGTACCCTTGTCATTTTATAGGGATCCAGTCCTGCATTAATTTAATGATGTTTAACGTACTTTGTTGTTCCCACGACATTACATGCGCATGTTTTGGGACACATATGTGGGACATAATTTTATATATATATATATATATATATATATATATATACACACTTCAGTATGTCTTGCCTGCCCTGTTGTGATTCCAGTTTGGTCTCAATAGTGCGTTGTATTGTGTTTTGATATCTTTCTTTCTTTCTTGACCCACCTTTCCATTAACTATTCTGATTTTTTCAAATTAATAGTACAAATAACAGGTTGTGCCAATATAAAAAAAGACATATAAAACAAATTACAAAATAAAAAAGGAACAAAAGTAGATGCTATTCATTATATAAAATGAAATAAAGAAAAATTTAAAAAAAAATAGTTTTTTTTGCAATTTAGTCTGTCCTCATTGGGTGTATATTTGGATAGAAGAGAGATAAAATGGAATTCTAATAGTGTAGTATTTAATTTACTGGGTTAGTGACGGACAACAAAGTGCCTAAATGCCCTCTCATGTTTTATGGTGCTTATGTACAAGCTGCAGACATATATGTAGCGCTATTACCGCTATTGGATAT
>CAKOES020000461.1:0-27031 GCA_933207985.1 Pelobates cultripes
CCCGTACTGGTGGGGACTGGGATATCCCCCGCCGGTCCATGGGGGGTGGAAGCGGTGTGTGAGTGTCCCCTCTTCAGCCTGAGAACCGGGAGAGCGGCGGTCTCTCCGCGGCTCCCACCCATGCAGGCCACGGGTTGTGGTGTGGGCAGTTCGGCGGCGGGGCTCGGGTATCTCCGAACTCAGCATCCCCTTCAGGATATGAGGATGGTTGTCTGCTGCCAGCACGATCTGTTGGTCGGGCGTAATGCCCAGAATCAAGGCTTCAGATATGGGAGCTCTCGTCATGTGCATCTGGCTTGCTCGGCTGGTAAGCTCCGCCCCATAACTTTACGTTTTTTAAACCACTTGATATGGAGTTAGACTTGTTATTGACAAGGTCAGATTATTTTTTTCTTTAGTTGTGTCTAGCTCCCCTTAGTTATCCATATACCTAATGTCTAGTCTTTCCCATAGACGTGACCCAGTAATGCATAATGCATAGGTATTGTTTACATGGTAGTAATATTTAATTAGCTGTCTGCTAAAAGTACAATGGCTAATAGACTGAGCAAACTAAAGTAAATCATAGGCCAAGTCCATTGACTTTGAGGTCCATAGACATTTATCTGCTTTTGCACATTGTGTACAATGTTCTAAAATTCGGTGCCCAAGATCGTGAGTTACACAATAAATATTCAATTCACTCAGTGAGTTTTCTTTATGAGCATAGAACAATAGGATGTTCAAAGCTCTACAAATACACAGTACAGGTGCACAGTGTTCAAAGAGTGCAGTATAAAAGAAATACATACACTTAAAATGAACGTATCCACAGAAGTACCTGTAAAACATAAAGCCTCACATAGGGCAATATTGTCTGTCAGGTATCCATATTGAATCAATATACAAGTAACATTCTACTCACATGTAAATGAGCCTGTCAATAGAACTGGCTCAGGTAAACAAGCATAGGTAGGATGGAAGGAATATTCCTCAGCTCATGTGTTCTCCCCCAATGCTCATATAAAAATGGAATAATAAACAGGGGTTCAAAGTAAAATATGAACATTTATTCAAAACACAGATAAAAATCCTTACATATAGGAACACAGCAAGCTGTACACAAGGGAACTTCTTAGTAAAATCACAACGCATTTCAGCAGAAAGCCTTCATCAGGTCAATGTTAATAGTTGTTAGGGGTCTGCTCTTTTATTTCCAAAATTTGCGCCCAAAATTCATGTTTGGCCTGCTCACTTTACTTGCGGTCATTTACGGTCCGTGTACTTCCGGTTTCGGCAAGAAGGTTCTTTAACTTCCTCATGGCTATACAGTCCTCTATAGTGAATAATAAAGAAAGATTAAGGTTAAAACGTTAAGAATAAGGTGCTACAATCACCAATGTGAGTCACTTATTGAAAGTCCAGGGAATTTAATTTGCTAGCACTATATTTAACCTTGTAACTTTCCAAGACACCATATATGTATAATATATATATATATATATACAGTCAGTTTCATAAATATTGGGACGGCAACATAATTCTAATCTTTTTGGCTCTATACACCACCACAATGGATTTGAAATGAAATGAACAAGATGTGCTTTAACTGCAGACTTTCAGCTTTAATTTTAGGGTATTTACATCCAAATCAGGTGAACGGTGTAGGAATTACAACAGTTTGTATATGTGCCTCCCACTTTTCAAGGGACCAAAGGTAAAGGGACATCTGGCTGCTCAGCTGTTCCATGGCCAGGTGTATGTTATTCCCTCATTATCCCATTTACAAGGAGCAGATAAAGGGTCCAGAGTTCATTTCAAGTGTGCTACTTGCATTTGGAATCTGTTGCTGTCAACTCTCAATATGAGATCAAAAGAGCTGTCACTATCAGTGAAGCAAGCCATCCTTAGGCTGAAAAAAACAAAACAAACCCATCAGAGAGATAGCAAAAACATTAGGTGTGGCCAAATCAACTGTTTGGAACATCCTTAAAAAGAAAGAACACACTGGTGAGCTCAGCAACACCAAAAGACCCGGAAGATCACTGAGATCACTCTGCTCCGTATCCTGCTCACTACTGATTGTCTAACGCGTTTCGTGGGTGTCAGCCCCACTTCCTCAGAGACGTGATCTTCACACCCACACCCACGAAACGCGTTAGACAATCAGTAGTGAGCAGGATACGGAGCAGAGTGGAACCAGCAGAAGAAATCTGTCTCATCTAACGAGGAAGAACTATCAGGGGACTGACTGTCGGACAACACCTACCACCCAGAGTGAGGTCTGGGACGCACGCCAACCCCATCGGTAACCGGCAAGTACAGAGATTTATTTCTGAAACATAATATCCACATCAATCCTAGCCGGTTTTTTGACTGTTTAAAGGATAAGACTATCCCCTTGCTGGTACATTACTTGCAAACCGTTCCTGACTCATATTTTTATCTTTTACACATATATTTTTATATTTTGGAATAAATACTTTTTATTATAACTTTTAAGCATCGTTTATTTCATTTTATTTTTCACCATAATATTTTTGTGGTTGTTTTCTAAATCAGGATTTTTTCTTAATCCTTATCACACTTTATACAATATTAATTCTTTGGTTCTTACAATTAGAGGATATACTCTTGACGCACCATTTAGTCAGTCTGCCTGCAGCAGATTTAAAGAGATATCCACTTGGAACAGATGTATCATTACATTGTTATAAAATAGATGACAGCCATATATGCTGCTATTCTATATTATAGAGTTACTTATGTGAAGTAGAGCACTTGGTGTATACTGCACTGAATCTGTCGCTAACAGATTTAAAGTTGTACACACCATACATGTTGTTGTATGATTCCCTCTAAACATTTGGATCTTTTCAATAATCCATTTGGTACAATTATATATATAACAGCCATTTTTGGGTACAACAGCTCCTGGACATCTTGCACCGAATCAAAGGCGCTATCTCCTTCTAAAGTACATTTGTTTGGACAGGTATTGGGTGAATCCCTGTCTTTGTTCAGTTTTTGAGCGACTCACTGTAAGTCAGACTCCCTCAGCTCTGTGTGTTGCACTAGGCATACCTGATTCTTATATTGCAAATGGGATATGTCTAGTCCTTTTTAGAAGCCACTTAGTCACAAACACTGGACAAAATTTGGCGTTCAAATTAGTTTTTTGCATTTTTCACACACAAACAGATGTTAACACTAACTTTGGCCAGTGTTTGTGACCAAGTGGCTACTAAAAAAGACTGGACATACCCCATTTTCGATACCTTGGGTTGTCTACTATTGCAAATGGTATGCCATCATGGGGGTAATTCTCATTCCTGGGCTACCATACGGTCTCAAAAGCAATGTAACCAATCTGGCAAATTTCAATGTAAAAAAACTGAAAAATGTAACATGTTAGATTTGACCCATAACTTCTCAAAACACCATAAAAACTATACATAGGGGGTACTGTTGCACATGCGAGACATCTCTGAAAGCAAATATGTGTATTTTATTGCAGTAGAATCAAACAGTATTATGACATTCACAGTTAAAATGTCATGTGGAACTAAAAAAAAAAAATTTCTTCTTTTCTCCCATTTTTTGGGACACTATAGTCACAAGACCACTTCAGCTCAATGAAGTGGTCTGGGTGCAAGGTCCCTCAGATTTTAACCCTTCAGATGTAAACATAGCAGTTTCACAGAAACTGCTATGTTTACATAGCAGGGTTAATCCAACCTCTAGTGGCTGTCTTCCTGACTGGCGCTAGAGGTGCTTCTGCGACGCTGGATGTGATTTCCGCATCCAACGTGCAGAGCGTCCATAGGAAAGCATTGAAAAATGCTTTCCAGTGGACTGTTTGAATGTGCGAGCGGCACTTGCCATGCATGTGCATTCCGCTCCACTCAGGAGCTGACGTCGGCGGGGCAGGAGAGAGGAGAGGTCACCAGCACCAGTTTTGACCCCTTCAGTACCAATGGAGGGGGACCCTGAGGGTGGGGGCACCCTCAGGGCACTATAGTGTCAGGAAAACATGTTTGTTATCCTGACACTATAGTGATCCTTTAAATTATGTTTCATAGCTAAATATTTGATGTTAAATGAAAGCCCTGTTTCCCCTTAATAAAATGATATATAATAAGTGTGGGTGCACATAATATGAAAGTGACGAATTACGCCTGAACAGACATATAGCGCAAATTCAAGTTTTTGTTTACGTTTTGGCTCAGTCCTTAAGGGGTTAAATAATATTTATCTATTTTTCTTACCTGTATGTAACCATTACTTTTTCTGCTTTAAAACCACATAAAATGTTTATTAAAAAAGGGAATTACAAAATACCTACCAAAAACAACAGCATTTGGTATGTATTTGTTGTTTTTAATTCCTATATTTTGCCGTAATTTTTAATAACATGAAATTATAGTGACTGCATAATCTTAGATCGTACTAACTGCAGAAGTTTTTGATTCCAGTATTGAAAAAGTTTTTTTTTTTTTTTATTCTTGCTAAATTTTGCATAACATGAATTTTTTTTTTCTTTTAGCAGAAACAGCACACATGTGAAATTTAGTTTTTGATAAATAGGCAAATCACATTTTCTATCAAAGACTCTTAGGTGGGAATCATTGATTTTAAAGCAGATATCAAACAGTACAGAATGAGATGTGCTAATTATTTTCAAATAAAATGTAAACCAGATTTTAGTAAATATGAGGTATGCAAAAATTGGTTGCTATTTCATTGCGTTTTACTTCTGTTTTTACTGTCAGGATGGCCTCAATGGTCTCAATGGCCTTAGTAGGACCAGGGGTTAGGACTAAACCCACTATAACAAGTTCAATAAGATTAAGTTGTTATAGTGCCTACAGTTTTCCTTTAACAAACATGTTTTTGTGAGTTATGAAAAGCAAAGTAAAATATAGAAATCGCATCTTCATGCTGCAAATGGGTAACCTTCATCTTAGCTCCCTGTCATTCATTGTTACAAGCTCTTTCTTTTGTACCTGGCAGTCAGTATAAAGAATGCACACAGAGAAGAATAGGCATGAAGGTTTCTAATGCCTCTCCTTATTTGCAATGTCTGCCCTGGCTGTGCCTGCACTGAACTGGATTGTGATATTCATTGGCTAAATTTGTAATATAGTTTTAAGAGAAAATGGTGCATTACGTGAAAACAGGTTAACATAAGTTATAGGTGATTTTTAATGTATTAATCATTAATGTAATATTCAGAAATATGGTTTTAATCAAAGGTGCATATAACTAAGGACATGCATAGACCATTTCAAATCAAATCTATAATAAATTTAGAATTATAAGTTTTCTGGCCACTGAGTATATAGCTTAAATTTCAATCACAGGTGAGAACAACCTTAAAGGTAGCTGCTATCTATTATAAAATGTACTTTTCCCAGGGCAACAAAAGTAACAATTTACACGCTATAAAACTTTTTTTACTTTTATTTATTCTTAACATACTTTTTTTTTTTAAATGTTGGAACAATGTATTTTTTCTTTAAACATACATACAAATAATATACAAATATATGAAGTGCATATGAAGAGTGAATGAGTTCAAAACGGAAAACCATGTCTATTTAACATTAAATAATATTTCATTGCCTTTTCATTACTCTGTCGCGGTTTTGCCTGAAGGGTTGGAAATGTTATTTCAGCAACTTAAATGTGAATATGTTAATACATCCAAAGCAAAATATAATATTGCTTAACAAGTTTACAATAATAACGTCAACTTACTGCAATTCTACAGATTAACAATGGAAGCTCAAATATAAAAAAATAAAAAAGATTAAATCCTGTAGAGAACAAGTCATCTTGAATATATTCCAAAATATAAAGTTTTTTGTAATCACTTCATGGCACAAACAGTCATCAATCATTTTTACCACTTCTCATCATAATTACCATCTCATGCTGAAGAGAAACTTCCACAAAACACATTATGGAATTGACTTTATCAATCTATGTCAAGAAAGCACATTGAGAAACTTGGCTACAGATGAATAAATGGACAATAATTAATTTTAAGGTATCTTGCAACTGAATTTTTATGGGCATTAAAATAAAATAACGATGATAGATATTTATACTAGCATAAACGTACATGGAAAAGCGTGATATAAATAAAATGAGGCATGGAATTGCAAAATTGTTATATTCAGATTTTTGGTCACATTTTCGATTTTACAAATCACATTGTTTAGTCCTTTATTGTATATTATAATAATGTACCTGCTATTGTTTTACTATATACCAGTAATTCTGGTTTCACTATTACGTGGGTTATAGATACTGAGTTTGTATTTATTATGTATAGAAGACGGAGTGTCGTAGTGTCGAAGTATAATTTCTACAACACTCGGTTACATGAACAGTATTTATTTCAAGATGCAAATAAGGTTGGGCATTTGGATTGTGAATTGTAACTTTTCATGTGAAGGTACTGAAATTTACTCAATTTAATATTTTTCAAATTATCACAATCTGTTATGAAATAATTTATTAAAAAAAACAATTCTAATGCATTTTGATAGGGAGTTCTGTAATAAATCATATGATTTTTTTTCTAACAGACTGTGATCATTTGAAAAGATTATACAAAAAATGTTAAAGGGACACTATAGTCACCCATACCACTTCAGCTCAATGAAGTGGTCTGGGTGCAATGTGCCTCAGGTTTTAACCCTTCAGATGCAAACATAGCAGTTTCAGAGAAACTGCTATGTTTACATTTGGGGTTAAGCCAGCTTTCCTATTGACAGATTGAATGTGCACACGGCACTTGCCGCGCATGCGCATTCAGCTCCGCTGGCATCGGCAGAGGGAGCTGACGTCAGCGGGGGAGGAATGGACACCAGCGCCGAGGGAGCCCGGCACTGGGTAAGTGGCTGAAGGGGTTTTAACCCCTTCAGTGCCAGGGGAGGGGGAACCTGAGGGTGGGGGCACCCTAAGGGCACTATAGTGTCAGGAAAACCGCTTTGTTTTCCTGACACTATAGTGATCCTTTAAATAAAGGCCTTAATGGGAATGCCAAATTCAATGTAGTTTTAATTATATTATGATTTTATTGTTAAGTTAATTTAACTTTTTTCTTTTTCTCTTTCAATTTCACAGTTGCTATGTATAATTTCTCTCCCCATTTGCAGGTTTCACACTTGCATTAGAAGTGCTCATTGCTATGTAAAGCTACAGTAGATGGGAATAAATATAATACTGGCCTGGAACCTAAAATGTGTACTTGCCAGGCCAAACATGAGGAACAATATGCATAAAGGGACACTATAGTCACCAGAACCACTATAAAGATGCAATACATACAGTAGGTGGATCACACTCCTTGAGGCGTCTATAAAAATATACACAATATAGTGTAATAGTGCCAATAGATATATAAATGTTGTTTCAGCATATAATATATATATTTTTTTCCCTCCCTATTTATTTTAGTGAATGATGCATAATGCACAGAATAATGCAGCCGGTGCACTATTCCTTAATTTGAAGATACACTTTCTGGTAGCACACAATAAAAGCAACAGCACTTTAGTATTAATAAAGAGAAACATCGTACACTTTAGTACCCTTTTATTATATACTATGCACAGGCAGTTTTATAATAACTGCACTTACTATACTTTTTGTTAAGTAGACTTATATCTATATATATTTTTATTATTTATATACGGGCAAAAAAGTTCCCCCATTGTAGGACTTTTTATAGTATATACATATACTCAAAAGAATTTCCAAAGTGGAATGCATCAGTTTTGCGCCCACGTGGTATCCACAACCCGGAAGAGAAATTTTATGGCGCCCGGAATAGAATGCATCATGCGTTCCACGGACTCTGACTGAACCCAGAAATACCCATACTAATGGATATAAAAAGACGCAGAGGAAGATTCAATACCCACTGCCGACTGAGGAAGCCCCTGGCACGGGGCAAAACGCGTTTCAGACTTTTAACAGACATTTCCAGATACTGGACTTAAATAGACTGTGGACTTATACTTTGTTGCAGTCTATTCTTCTTTTATTCTTATGTTATTTGTATTAAACATTTTATTACTGGATCAATACATATCTTATGAAGAAAGCGAGTGTGGAAAGCTGCATTTTATCCTACTGAATCAGATCCACTACAAGAAGATCCTAACCAAGGAGAGGGACATCCTACACAATGGTCCCAGTGTTGTTCCCATGAGAGCCATATGTCTATATTTGGCTCTTGGTTTGTGAGTACCTGATCTCCTTTTTATCTTCATTTATATATCTATTGGCAATATTACACTATATTGTTTTATATTTTTTGTAGACGCCTCAAGGAGTGTGATCCACCTACTGTATGTATTGCATCTTTGTATTTTTCAGAGTGGTATAAGGGGTTCCCACTCAGGTGATATATCACACTCACATTTCCTTCACTTTATATATTATATTTACTTTCTATATACCAGAACCACTAGCTCAATGCAGTAGTTTTGGTGTCTATATTATGACCCTGCATTCTTAACAATGAAAATGCATCCTTATCAAGTGGCAGTCACTAAAATGGCCACCAGAGGTGCTTCCTAAGTCAGTATTGAACTGTGGCAGTACCTACATCCAGCGTCTTTACACTGATTCAGTGCATCTCTATGAGGAGATGCTGATTGGTGCAACATAGCGTTTTGCTTCCCAATGCTTTCTTATGAGAAAATATTAGATTGGCTAAGTTCATGAAGATTGATGAGCTCAACCATGGAGGTAGGCCAACTTCACTGAGACCAGCGTTGCAATGGAGGAAATGGAAGAAAAATAAGCAAAATAAATTTTTACTCCATTTTGGGAAGGGGGAATGGACACCTAAAAGGTGTATTCCTAATAGTATAGTGTCCTTTAATTTGGTTATCTGTGGATACTCTCAAAAGTGTGAATGCCTATTGTTTCAAGGCATCTGCCTGATAAGGTCCGGTAAGGTAAATTAATGTTACACTTGCACTATTTAGAGTTAGAGTTACAATTTGTTGTCAGGTTTATTGATTGATTGATTTGAAAGTGTGTGATTATGGTAACATGCAGAGCTAGAATTGTATTGATGGCATTATATTTATAGTTAGAGGTAATATCAGGTTTGAGGTTTGTTTCAATGTATTTCTAACTCTAATTGTAACTCTATCCTTAACTATTGGTGTTTAAGCTCACCCCTGAAAGTCACTATTTCAGGCAAAACTCATCCATATCAAGGAGCTAAACAAACTCCAGGGGTAACCATCTTCAACCCTGCACCAGAAATAGAGTACACTAGAGCTTGCTCAAGTTAAGTGGGAATCTAAAAAAAAATATTTAAGTTTTTTTTTTCCTTCTTCTCTACATGTCTTTTCAACTTTTGTTGAATGTCATGCAAGATTTAAAGTAAAAAGTCTTTAACTTTTTTGACAATCTTTTTTTTATGTAGTTGTACAAATGTTTCAGAAAATACAGAAAGTGGGAAAAAAGGTACAGAATGACCATGTATGGTTCCTAGAGGAGTAGCTGTATCACAATTACAACTGTCATAACAGGTGTAATTTAAATATAACAAAACTTAAAAGACATTTTCTTTGTACTAAACCGATAATTGTAATGGGTCCAGTCAGATTTAAAGTCTTTTGGGAAACAATGGTTAGAAGTAGAAACCACCTCCAAACTGAAAGAAAATACCCATGTACCAGGTGAAGTGATAGATGCGAAAGAGAATGGAGTATAGAGAGAATCTAGTATAGGGAATAGTATAGGGATGAGGAAGAAAGCAGTAATCTAATTGAGGGTGAGAAGAAGAAGGGAGAAAAAAAATTATATATATATATATTAGGGGATGGGGATGGGGATGGGGACAGGTGGAAGTAGTAGGGAGGGAAGGTAATGGAAAAGGAATTAATCAATGAGGTATGCATCAATGAGGTCACAAGATGGCCTCAACCCACCATCTTTCAAGGTCTGGTCAACTCACTGATTTTTGATACAGAGATAAAATTGCAATGCTCCCCATAACACGTCATATCTATCCACAACTGAGTGACCCTTCAGCAAACCAGTGCACTCCGGTGGATCTTCTCAACTCTGCCTAAGCAATTCTGAAATGTTGGCAGATCTTGGTGTAGCCAGAGGGCAGAGATCAGAGAACATGCAGCTGTCAATAAATGTTTGGACAATGCTTTCTTATATTTGGATATAAGAAGTTTGGAGTGATTTAAGAGCATATTGGCAAAGTGGAATTCCACCTCCTTATTTGCTACAGTAATCATTACGTCATACACCTTCCTCCAGTAGGGGTATATGGTCAGGCATTCCCAGAAAATATGCAATTATGATCCAACCACCCCATGGCACCCCCAACATCTATTGCACACCTCTGGGATGATGTTGTAATTAATATCTTGTTATGTCACACATACAGAACACAGGGGAGTCATTGTCTACATCTTCAACCATTCCTGGTCAGTAAATGACATTTGTAAGGCTTCCTCAAAGTACAACAAAAATTTAAAAGGTGCAGGCTGGTCTCAAATCAGAAGCAGTTGGTGAAGTGTAGAGATTCCACGGTATAACAGTTCAGCACACGAGAATATCACTTCCAGTGTCGTTGGCAGCAAAAGTAGGGTTTGCAGGTATGAGATAGAATTGAAGAAGTGTTTGAGGTGATGATAGTTGAAGGCCTCAAGCATCTTTGGTGGCCTTCTGTGTAGAAACTCTGTCAGAGCATTCAGAGAGACATTTTTGCACAACATTGTAACATGAAGGTCTGGTCTTTTACCATGGTATACAAAGGCTTTGTGATTCATGCTAAGAGAGAATGCTGGGTAACGCTTTACCAAATACATGTTTGTACATATGTACATAATTGAAAAGAGTTCAAACATTGTTTTCAAAAAGAAAAAACTGAGATTATGTCACGGTGCCCAATCTGCACTGTGTGGCTGTGCCCGATTCGTTCGCTCAAACAGTGCGCGATCTGCACCATGTGGCTTCACCCGATTGTTGTGCTCACAGGGTGCCCGATCAACACCGTGTGGCTGCACCTGATCGGTGTGGTCACACTGCAGGAGGGAGAAGTTACACAAATAATCCGCAGTGCCTCTCCCTCCAAGCAGCGTCTGGTGTAGCATTCAGGTCCAGCGTTATGGAGCTTGCCGGCCTCTTCAGTCCCCAGCTACTAAATAGTGCAACCCCCAAAAACGTTATATGTGATGTAAAGGTGCATGCGGTGTCATGTTTTTGATTCACACTCACGTTTTGGGTTGAGGATTTTGGGGTTATTTAAACCCAGCCCTGCCAGTGTTCAGTGCCCAGTCATGGTTTCCACTACTTTGGTTATCTGAGAGCACATTTGGTATATAGTTATTCTGTTTTTTGATCTTGGCTTGTTCTGACTATCCGTATTTCTGGTATCCCTAACCCTTTGGCTTTGTCTTCACGTTTATGCTCCTGTCTGTGTCCCTGACTTCGGGTTGTTTCTGACTATTCTTTCTAAGTTGAATCTGACCATTCTAAGGCCCAGTAATACGTTTATCGCTCTTAGTCTATTCTATGTTTTTTACTTAATTCTGTATGTTGGCCATTTGCCATTGCCATTGCTCCATCCTGACAGACTAGTACTAAGGCAGATTTATTTGATTCAATGCTTTCTGCACCAACAAGTGCACCCAGTACTCGTATTGTAAACAGAGACACAGGCTCAACTTTGACTATCAAAAAAATTAATTACAATTGAAAAAATGTAAATTGCAAAAAAAAAGTGTTTAACTAGACTAATATACTATTGTTTAAATTTGACATGCTACCACTTCTGCTAATACAAACATTTTTACAAGATGTACTACAGATAACTTGAGTCACACAGTCAATCAGTCATGAACTAAAGTAAAACAAAAATACTAGATTTAGTGCTTGCTGTTAAAAAAACACACTGAAAAAATGCACTGACTGAACTAAACTAAAATCAATTGACAACAAATAATGTCTCAACTCACAACAAACAGCAAAATAGTTCACTTCATTGCTGATGCTGATGGAAGCAAAAAAAAAGAAAAGAAATAAAATGAAATAACACAGGCACAGTTACTTCACTGTCCTTTGAAACTAAAAGTGTGAACAATTTTAAAACAAAACAAAATAGACTCTCTGACTAGGGTGTTCTGTGCAAACAAAGCACAAAGAAACTGTACTACAAATATGTTAGATATTTTATACTAGATCCTTAACTGAAAAGAGTTTTTATAACTCAAAAAAAATTAATTAACTCTTAGATTGACTGCCTGCTATTAAGTCTTAGATAGACAGCAAGCATACACATACAACACAGCAATCAGTTAGTCAGTCAATCACTATTTGTGCTAGCAGTAGTAGTTTAACAGGCACAGATTTTACTGCACAAAAAAGAGTGTATCTGTGTGGACTGGAATCTGGGTTCTGGACTCAGTTAAGAAATAAGATTAAAACACTTAGATGAGATTGACAGAAAATGAACTCTCCTTATCAGCACTAAGACCGAAGATGTACAGCAGACGCACCTCTGAGATATGAATGCTTGATTCACTTAAAATATCTATGCTAACTACGCAGGCTTGGCTGGTTTAAATGTAAAAGTATCTAAGAGCTAGTCTATATTAATTATCTTCTAGGCTATGGCTTACAGAGAGACTATCTTTAAGTTCATGCAATAACCTAAACCAACATAGACGCCTAACCCTATGGCAGAAGCCCTCACTCCCTCTAAGCTAAAGGACTGGACTCTTCTTCCTCTAAATTTATATCAGTTTAAGATAAAATAAGATATTTTTTTTAAGAATGATTGAATTTAAGAATGATTGAATTACATTTAAAAAAAGGAATATTTAGACTGGATTCTGCAGTCAAATACAACAAACAGGAAGGCAGGTGTGGGCACTGCCAGACAGGCTCTCTGTTGGAAACTGACTCAATCAGCAGCAAATCGGTGCACAGCTCATAGAATGCACAGAAAATTTAATAAAATGTCTCAAGAGAAGTCTCTCTACTAGTTCGGGTTGTTGTCAGAAAAGGCAGGATCACCAGGTCTCACAGAGAAATAATGAATTATAATAGGTGTGTATCACCATCAAAGCCCAGTCAAACAAGTGTAGAGAATGATTCCCTGCTTTCTTTTTATACTGCTTTCACAATCTGCTTCTTTTTTTTTTTATTTCTTTTTTTTAAAGACCTTGATGCAGCACACACCACTGGACAAGTCTCTTCGGCATCATGTCACATGATAAGTTGATTGGACAAACGAATATCAGTTCACTCCCATGTACCTTCCCTCTCTGTGATGCAAATGCCCAACCACTTAATCCGAATGGACAAATGGATTTATGGCCAATTGAAGGATATCATTCAGTGTGCATTCATTCATTCATTCCGTTTCACATTCAAACTTTGGATGAATGGATGAAAGACAATATTTGTCAAAAAAATTATTTGTCTTGAAATTAATGCCAAGTTATAAAATATAGTCTCTCTAGCTACTTATGTATAAACGTTGTTAAAGGATCACTATAGTGTCAGGAAAACAAACCCGTTTTCCTGACACTATATAATCCTTGGGGACCCTCACCCTCAGGGTCCCCCTCCTGTGGCGCTGAAGGGGTTAAAACCCCTTCAGCAGCTTACCTTTATCCAGCGCCGGGCTTTCTCGGTGCTGGTGACCTCTCCTCCCCCGCCGACGTCAGCTCCCGAGTGGAGCGGAATGAGCATGCGAATTTCACATCCAACGTCGCAGATGCACCTCTAGTGGCTGTCAGGAAGACAGCCACTAGAGGTTAGATTAACCATGCTATGGAAACATAGCAGCTTCTCTGAAACTGCTATGTTTACATGTGAAGGGTTAAATCCTGAGGGACCTGGCACCCACACCCCTTCAGTGATCTGAAGTGGTCTGGGTGACTACAGTGTCCCTTTAATATAAAAGAGTTTGTTTTTTCATAAATGGAAAAGGCATTTGCCTTAGTAGACCTTTCCAAACTGCTGGCTACTAAATTCAGTTTCCGGGAGAGTAAAGTGTTTCATTCTGCGTTATTGGTACCCCATCTGCATATACAACCTTATAAGGTTTTCTTTATATGTTTATCCATATACCTCGAGAAACATTAAAGGACATAAGCACATGTCCAATAAGAGTGGTATGAATTTGCCCCATGTGGTAAAAATTGGAAGGTGAGATTGTTGAGCATATGCTGATCTCATGGGAGTTGGCAAAAACTGCTTCTATCTAACCCAACAATCAATCATGGGAATGTATCTTAAGCCAATTAAGGTTACATTGACTTTTAGTGCTGGAATGTAAATGTAAATAAATGTAGGAAGAACACAAGCAACTTAATGTCACAACTATAACCCTAATTTTTTCGTATGCTTATGAGAATTAACAAACTCACACAAAACACGAGGAAACCTTACAATGTAATTTCTATCAATCAGATAGGAAGTCTCAAATGGTCTGTCATATTATTTTTTTCTTATACCAGTAACACAGTTACAATTGTGAGCATTTTAATGCCGAATTTAATTCTGAACACCACATATATATGACTCTTACTTATAAATAAATAGTGTGTTTTGCAGTAGTTGTACATTTTCTTTTCATCTTGTTTTGTTGACTCTAGCTCGAAGTCTTCATGCTTACAGCCATGCTACATAAGGCAAAGCAAGTCTCCTATGTAATTACCAAATCTACTGTTGTTTAAACAGCAAACTAATAATTATTTTCACAGTATTAAAGATTCTTGTGCAAGTGCCTTTGTGTTTTCTCATGCTTATATGGGGATAATAAGTGAAAGGTGACTTATTTAACAAATAGATTTATTATAAGGGATCCAACCACTATAATAAATATAAAAAAGTACACTGTAGCTTTATATGGGTTAATACTATATGGACAACACCAAAACCATTAGAGAGAAGTCATTCATAAAGTCTGCATTTCAAAAGATAATTGTAAGAAATGTCCTATTATTTTACTGTTAGCAGATAGTAAAGCTAGAATATCACATTTGCACTCTAACAATTCTTTATCAGTGTTCCTACTGCAATTAATTTTTACATTCTAATATTTATCTAATCAAAATTTTATTTTATTTCCATTCGATAAATTTTGCAAGTGCTACTGACTTTAGTTCAAGTATTTTTGAAAGTCACAAGTGTACTGTTAAATTTTACAGGTGTTAAAAGATCATTTATAATTATGACTTACTTTCACTATACAGAAACACTGTGTATATCATTGAAAATGAAAGCAAATACAATTTTTTTTCCATAATTGTTCCTAGGTGTACCTTAATGATGGTTTAAGAAAAATGCTTAATTATCTAACAACAATATAGTTTATTGTTCTCAGATGGCTAAATAATATGGTAATAACTCTGCTAGGAAGTTATGCAAGAAGCCAGATAAAATTCTAGTTATTATAATACAAACACAATTTATAAGACATTGATGCAGACTTAAAAACTGTCTAAAGCATACTGAACATAGTTCTAGTTCTTGTTATACTTTAACAATTTCTATGAAAAAAACTCAACCGTTCAATGTAAAGTAAATGTATCAATGTAAATGTGTCTATAAGCAATAAAATGAATGCCTGTCCAATTGCTTACAGTTAATGCTGCATCTGTTTTCTTCTAAAATTCATCATTTAGCATTCCTTAATTTTTAATTATAATTCAAATTGGACAGATAATATATTTCTCCTAGCCTTTAATGAACTTTGTATTTATTCATTTAAAACAGGGCTACATTTTATATTTTATGGGCCAAGGATGCTAAATTAGCTAATTGATGAGATTTTTGTTTACTTTTAGTTTTCTAGATAATGTTTAATAATTTCATGCACAATCTACTTAAAAATGATGTGTCAACATTAAATATTAAAATATCTATTTATTTTTCTCATGTATCATCAGTGGTAATAGCTTTAAAAAAATAAATAGAAGATTTTTGCTTTCATGAGCTATCCATAATTAAAAGCAGTGCATAGGAATTGAAAGTGTTGATGCACTTGCCCTAGACATCTTACAATTAAAACACTCACAAAATGTCACCAGCAAAATGACACATTCTTATATAAATATGCAACTTTCAAAAGAATGATGCAAAGGTGTTATTAGGATTGTGATTACGATTGACGTATATTAGGAGCATATATGGCTGAAGGTTTAGGATTATGGATTGGTGTCCGAACAAAATGAGTCTACAGGTAACCTATAATCCTAAATCCTCTTTATCTCTAAGTGCCCCTAACTAAAACACTAAGCCTGTTTAGCCTTAACTCCTCATAAAACTAGCACATGGTATATTGCTGCACCCTACACGTGTTTTGTAACACTGTGCGTTTTTTTCATCCTTTTAATGGCACTCTGGTCATATAAATGTAATTAAAATATCACAGAATTTAAAGTTTTTAATTTGATTTTTCCAAGCCAGGATTAAAGTTAATCTCACCAGCCTATCACAACTTTTACTTATAGCTTTGAAAAGGGGGTGAAAACCTTCAGTGTTCAAGTCAAACTTTCCTTTTAAAAAAACCTTTTTGGAGACTTTGAGGATATTTTTTCTTTTTTGCAGCTGTTTGTTTTTTTCTCTCTTAACGTTGTGTTGTGCTTATAAGCTTTTACAAATGAAGAGAGGTCTATTTTATAGATAAAACAATATATTATGTGGAAATGAATATATATATATATATATATATATATAACTAATGTTTTTTTTTTGTTTTGTTTTTTTTAAACACAATAAGATTTGGAAGCCCCTTATGCCAATTGTCCATATATATGTAAAGCCATTGTGAGAGCACATGAAACTTACAAGCCAGTCGGGAAAATCACAATTTCTATGCCACTCTCTAGATAAGGTATGCATATATGATTAGCAGAGAAACATGGATGAACAAATGCAAAACTTACCATTGCTGTCATCTCCTAGTTGATAGCTGGTTCTGAGGGCCATCATCAACATCCAGTTGCACATGGTAGATTCCACACTATACTGTAGTATACTGTAACATTTATACTGTTTAAAAAATAATTGCAAGTCCATTATAAGCAGAGCTTTGGTATTTTACCTACATTTAGAGGAGCGGCACAATAGCTAAGCAGATCATGCAAAAACAATAAATAAAATCACATTATAAAATCCATGAAACTGAGCAGCAGATACACTGCTGAATCCCTCATTGATACTGACTTAGAATCTCATCTCAGTCAGTGTGTATTAATATATTTTTAGTCATAGCTTGAAATCCCACATGCCAAGGTTACTTAGAGGGATACCACCATGAGAAACCATTTGTGTTTTCTGTATTGATGTATGATTCTATTTACAATTCACTACATCAACTACAATGTTTTAGTAAAGAAAGAAAGAGTGTGTGTGTTAATATGAAAGTCCATGGCACAGCTCCCTACAAGCTAAACAAGACACTGTTGTGAAAATGTCTCTTAATGTCACATGTCCATGCTCTCCGTGTGGTGGGGGTTGCCTTCCTGGGAGTAGTGGAGGTGATGCCCGGCGGTCCTGCGCTGTGGTGTCTAACATTTGTGGCATGTCGGTGGATGCCGTCCGCTGTGGATCCATGCCAATTTATAGCCCCATGTCCGCCCATGGTAATGACGATGTCGACATGTGTGTGACGTCATGCAAACGACGCACACGCACTTTTTGGGGTCAACGTTCATGTACGGCCAATTGGATTTGCAGGATGGTTATTTTAACTCATTTTTCCTTCCACTCATTGCCCTGTTGTGGTTTCCCTTTGCTGGTTATCTGAGAGTGTGTTCCTTATCGTATTATTCTGGGTTTTGACTTTGGCTTAATTTTGACTTCCATGATTTCTGGTATCCTTAACTTTTGGCTTTCCCTCATCGTTGTGTCTCATTCTGTATCCCTGACCGTATTTTGACTATTCTTGGTTATGTTAAGTCCGGTCCAGTGAGATGTTATCCTTAGTCCTAGGTGTGAGGCTATTTCTCCGTGCTGGATCAACTAGTAATCCTGACATTTAATAAATGCTTCCATGTTACCAGCCAGTGCTAGAGTAGAGTCATACACAGAACTTCTGGTCAGCTCTCCACCATGGGTGTTAGAATACGTTGCCATTTCTCAAGCGTCCCTCAACTCATGTTAGAGGAAATATGATATGATTTTATATCATATTTCCTCTAATATGATGTTATGTCAAGATATTCAAAAGTTAGTTTAAAACAAAAACATGTGTATTTACTAAACTAATAGATGCTACGATATGTATTTATCTGTGTGTAGAAAAATCTCAACAAGGCATAACACAACTGCCCTGTGCCCAACTACACAAACCAATTTTCTAGTTTTTGTTTAAGCTATTAAAAAATGTAATTTCAATGCTTTTTCTGTAATATACCCATACTCACTAAATGTTATTTTTTTAACTGAGCCTGTGATTTCATAATCTAACCATTGTTTTGGAAACCCCATGCTACTGAACAATTCCATTAATCCAAAATGTGTCTCTTTGGATTTCCAATAAAGATGTCACTGGTTCTTTTGTATAATTCATTATACAGGTTTTACAGTTTATTAGCAAATCAGCAATTTTAAACCATTCAATCTTTTGAGGTGAACCTGCAGTTCAAAAAACTATTATTTAACTGTAAATGTATAACCATCAATCTGATAATAAATAAGTTGGATATCCTTAATGACACATGCCAGAATTATTCCATCATAGATGTCCTTTCCTTAAAGCCCCATGAAAGAAAATGGCAGTTGTACACAAATAGTGAAAACAACTATTTGTTCAGTTGAGCCAGAACAAAAAAGTGGTTAGCCCATGCTGTGATTTCGTTAAGTAGAATTATGGTACCAACAAAACAAATCGGAGCAATTTTAGGCCCATATGGCTTTGGTGACATGTAAAATTGGCTTGCTATACTTCCTGACTTTGTGGAAATGCAAATTCTAAATTGCCAAAATTAGTATATTTGGATTGAAAAAAGTAGGAAATAAGAGAATTTAGGCTTTGGTCCAATATTGGTATATACGCTTTTCAAAGGATTTTTGATATTTTTGATAAAACCTTTAGAATGATTTCAACATAATAAAATGTTTTATTTACCACCAAATTTTAGAACACTTTTACAAAATTAGAAACATATTTGAAAGGATGAGGATGACTCACCCTTCACTGCAAGATGTAGGATGTGTGCTGAGCAGTGCACACCTACAAAGCAACCTTGTTGCAAAGCTTTACCATGTTAGCAGCTTTCACTTGACCATGAATCCAATGTGCAGATTGGTGTCTGCTTGATCTCCAAACCAATTTGACACCATTCTTTGGAGTGTGCTTTTCACCCATTACTTCAGCATGTAGAGATTGGTAGACCTTTTTCTCTACAGATCCATTCCCAGACTGACATGCTGCTAAGGTTGGACCTCCTTCACTACCACCATCATGTCCAGGCACCATGGGATGACCCCAGTTTCATGTGAAGGAGAGGAAGGCATGCTAACCACAATGAGCACTCCAAATATGTGTGGTGAAGTGCATCCACTGACCTACAGCCTTAGCTTGCTGCAGTAGTAGAATGCATGAATAGTACAGTTATGGGATTATGTTCCTGCTGAAAGTGAATTGTGAGAGAAGTACATAGTTTGGCACAAGAGCCTGTATCAGCTGCTAAATGCTTCCCCTTCTATCATAGAATAGAATGAAATCCAATAAAATGTACACTAGGCTTAACATCCCCACTGCTCTGAGTAATGGTGGTAGTGGTTTTAGGAGATACTGATGGTGGTATTTGGTTGTGCATAATCACAACCAACCCTTGTACTTTCAGGTTATGCTTTTTTCTCAATAATACAGACTTGTGGTGTCTTGCAAAAGTTGGGTCATATTAGTCCTTCATCACCTACCCCCTTACTTACTAACTTGCAGCACAATTAACAGTTTGCAATTAACCTTGTGGAAGGTGTTCAATAGAATGCCAAACTTTGTTTTAGTGCAATATATTAGCTTCAACCATTCGCCTTGTGGCTGATGAACATGCAAGGTGTTTTGCATGAATGGCAGTGGAAACTATCATTTCATTACTCTCTACAGTAGCTCTTGATTGACTAATGGTAATCAGGGATGTTAATAATATCACTGTGTTAGTTACTTTTGGTAATGGTTAGAGATGGTGCTCCAGCTGTTTCCATTAAATTAAGTGATTCTACTGCAGATAGAGATGGACTGCTGTCTCTCCTGTCTGGACTCTTCTGTTGTAATTTGTCTGGGCCATAGTCAATTTCCTCTAGGGACAAATGTGTGGCTTGGTAGGGCAAAGAGAGATAGCTTTATCACCATATTACTCACTACTGCCCTCAAGGCCAGAGATTGGGAACAATTCTTGGCTACTCTGCTCTATCTCTGTAATAGAGAGACTCTGATGGTACCACATTGTCCGCTGAGCTCTTCCATAGTTATTTTTGGGGTAGAGGCGGCTTCAAGAAACAGGGGATAGCACAGGCAATGGCAACAAGTCCACTGGTTTTATCAATCCTTTGTTGTGAACAAAATAAAACACTGAAGCTGTAATTTTTCAACTAACTGTGGTAGAGGGAGCTACAGTACCAGTGGAAAGGGCAACAGAAGTTATTGCAGCATGAAAAGGCTAAGAAAAATACAATTGCCTGGAGGGTGAAACAGATGTAATAAACATGCTACTAATCCCGCTATCCTGAGGCTAACAATGGTGGTGGCAGAGAGGTTAGAGGCAGAGATGGGGGAGGTATCCGCAATCCACATGACTGTGGAAGAGGACTTTAGAATCTCTGATGTCATGGTGCTACTACTGATGATTGACACACTAACTTTAAAACCAGTATCACACTGGAATGAATGATGCAGGCTATCTACCACTCAACGTTTGTGTGAGTGCCACTGTGGCAGTAATTAGGCAAGGTGATTTTTTTCTTTTTTAAGTTTTAATGAACAACAATACCCTCCCTAAAAAAAATGTCTTTCTTCACTTACCCCCCCAAAAAAAAGTTAAACTGTAATTTGGTGATTCCAAGTTAGTATTAAATGTTAGTGACTAACAGTAGGACAAACCACTTACCGTAACCACTAATATCACACTAGGATGAATGAGGCAGGCTTTCTAAAACAAGACAAATATATTTGAAAAGCTATAAATTTGTAACATTGACAATTTGATCAATGTCTAACTTAAAGGTGCATGGAATGCCACTGCCAGGCGTTAGCAGGTTAGATACAACAGTAAGCTAAACCTAGTCGCACACTAGAATCAAGGATTTGCTATCTCCCACTCAGTATCAGTATCACTGCTGATCTATCTCCCTCAATAGTTGCAGTCAAAATATCTGCAAGAATCCTGCTTGGAAGTATAGATTGTTTTGCCTTATCTCTTTTTCTCCCTCTACTAGTTTGTTGTCACTTGGTCTGTGAATAACATCAACATTTAGTGGATTTCCCCTAGCCAATAATTATCTATTTCCAACCCCTTGATTGGACAGTAAATTATTATTGGGCTTAATATTCATCATGGCAAGTTAACCTGCTTATTTGCCCCCACTAAAAGAAAAGGCAACCATTTCTCTATTCCACCCCCCTTTTATCTGGTGTCAGGAATGAAAATGCAAATCATGGATCAAAATGATCATGTTCCAGCTTGTGCAGGTCTGGCATATATTGGCTTAGAAATTGGAATTCGGCCAAATTGCTGTATAGCCAGAAACAAATTGTTGTATTTTTTAATTTTTTACTTCAATAAACTATTGAATCATAATAAGGATGTCCTAAGTTTTAGAAAAATCTTCCATAATTCCAAACTGGTACTGATTGCTATCACCATGGCAACAGTCTGAAAGTTAGTGATTGGACACATTTAGGAATTGTATAGACTTTATGTCAAATTTGAATGGTGTTATGTGGTCATCTCTTGTACAGAGGTCATGTCACCTGGTACTTACTAGTATCTAAGTGTTTCCTCTTACCAGAGGACATCTTTAACCTATATTTGGACTAAAACAGAGACAAGGAATGTTTTTGAGGCTGTCTTTCTACATTTCTGTGGTGACTAGTGCAATGATTATACATTTCCTTATTGGTTGAGGTGATTGAAATGAATGATAGCATTTTTGATGAAAGACCAACAAAAATAATGATGTTGATTAGGACAACATAATGTTTATAAAGACAATAAATCTGAATTATATTTTTTATTTAAAATTTTCTTTAAATATAAAACTCTAATTGTCTTTTTTGTCAATTAGCCATAAGGTGCCATTATAGTCATAATTTAGATACACAGATCTGTATTCTTTCTTATTAATTACCCCTCTATTTTTTTGTTATGGACTGACTTGATTTTTTATTTATTTAATACAAAATAAACTACATGTCATGGGTATAAAAAAATTGCTGGTACTAACAGTGTGATTACTTTATATTTAGTTTTGAAGCCAGTGTTTTAGTTGTAAATTGTTCTGTAAGAAGAATTTAAGGTTCTGGCAGAAAACTTTGCCTGGAGAAGTATAGATTTTTGTAGTTTGTTATTCTTTCAAGAGTCAACATGAGAGCATTTCATAGATGAAAGTATAATGTTTGGAGACTGAAACATCACAGGGGTCTTCCTAATACATCTCAGTGAAAACACATGAAAGGGAGATCTGTGATGTTTAAAATATGTATTGATTTTTTTTTCAACATTGATTAGGATGTATTACATTACAAGACAAGTTATATGTTTATTATACAAATCCCTAGACATATGTATGTTAGGAAATAAGCAATAAAATATATATTGAAGTACATGAAAGTTTTCTTGTTATCACACAAACACACACACATATTTGTGTTTGAGATCATATGCAGGATGTAGTGTCTAGTAAGTCTGAGATTGCTCAGAATTTGTGACTATCAATAGGAAGTAGATTATGAGTTTTTGTAACATTGTCTTTGAATTCCTTTCAATATGATTGATTATCAGTAAAGCACCTAACTGCTTGCCCTTCCCACAAATGTCCCCAGTTTTTGCACATGTCCTAAAACACAAGGAACATATGTAAAGCAGCCGACATGAGCTGAACCCACAACCCCCTGCATTATAATTGTTGCACACTTGTGCTTTTCCCAGAAAGATTACGTGTTTACCTAATGCATCCTTCAGAGCTCTTTGGGCTGGTGTGAGCATTTTATCTGTTCAAGCTTGAATGTTGGAGGGAAGACTGACTTTGTTCAGGCACACATTTTTGGAATGGGAGGAGGATGTGCAAGCTGGAACCTTGAGTCTGGCAAAGTGACCACAAAAAGTTTGGTGTCTAACTGGCCCCAGTCTATCTGGACGTTAAACTGGGCCAGTGCCGTAGCTTAAAAAAATTAGCATAAAAAGATTAATGGTAGTCAAAAAAAGGTCAATCCAACATATTTGTTCCCTAGGTCTACTAGTTTGTGCATGTATCGATCCAATTACTCCCTGCAGTGGGAGAAATTGGAGCAAATAACTTCTCTAAAAAGACCAAAATCCAGAATCAATTTGGGAATATTTAATTTCCTTTTAAGCCTAGGGTGCCTGGCTTTCATTACTACTGAAAGATCCCCAAACATATACAACTTCTCTACTACATTTTGTGACGCTATGAGGCGTGACACTCTGTTTTCATCTTTCCCCTCTAAGATGTCTTTCCTAATATTTAGTGGAACTGGATTGCTTAGTACTAAAATGTATGTTACCTAGGTAATTATGTTCTAAAGAGTGGTGGAAAATTACCGGCTGATGATGGGCCGGCTTGGTTTGCTGATTCCAGCCTCCAGTTTGTTATTTATAGTGTTAATGGATGCTGCCACATGTTAAATCATGGTATGTTGTTCTGTCAGACTGCATTAAACAGTTCCATCATAACTGGGACCTGTTTGGGATTTCAACAATCAAAGTAACTCTACTTTTCTAGCTGTGGTTGTTTGATGAAATTTACATACATTTTAGTTCAGCAGTGATTCTTGGGACCGTCCAGCATCTGTAGCTGGAACTGGGATTTGCTGGCTCTTCTTGTCTGGCCAGTGAATTGGCTCTAGCTGGTGTTCTTGGCAGGGAAATGTCATCTCCTTGAGCTGAATTGTTTGACATACTGTATGTTTTAATAGTGTGAACTTGCTGGCTATTCTTTTAGTGCCAAGTGGCAGAATTATGTTACTATTTTTGGTAACAAGTGAGGTCCTGCTAATTTCCAAGTGGTGAGGGAGCTTCTAACTATGTATTTAAATAGATAGATGGTGAGGCCACAAAGCATTAGTGGCAGAGTGTTTGTCTCTTTGTGACAAATACCAGCTTCAAGATTAAGGTATAGAAGCCTATGAAAAAATGTTACCTATTTGGCATATACTTATCTCTACTCAAGCCAGTTCACCTCTTTAATTAGACATGTCGGGAAAGGATGGGTTGGAGTTTAATGACGCAATTGATAGTGAAAGCATGTACCTTGAATGGAATTGTGACTAGAATGAAGTTTAGCTGAATTCGAGAGCTTTAAGGAATCTAAATGAATAAATATAATCATCATTACACCTAAAGTCTAATTATTGGGAGATTGTTTATAATAAATAGTGACAACATTTAATGGAACGTGGATAACAACCTAACCCTAAATTACTAGAACCAGGATACGAAGGCCTATTTCACCTGGGTCTGATTTTTTATTTTACTACAGGGCGAATGCTGTACTGAACACTGCTTTCGCACGTTTTCGCACGCCAGCGTGCCGCCCACTATTGACACCGCGCAACATACGACTTCCATTATCTTGGTTCTAATGTCGCCGCCAGTGACAGAGGCCATTTTAGTGCGTCCCAAGAACGTGAATCTCAGCGCGGTCCGGCGGAATAGCGTACATGGCTCTTATCACTCTGTCACACTCCCTGTACACTTTTTTTATACTCTGTTTTTGCTTTGCCTTAGGTTCTCTCCTACTAACTATAGTTGAGTGGCTGGATTTAGTAATCCTCACTACCTTGTTCTTTCTGTATACTTCCCTACCATAGGTTGTTCATACCTCTTGGTGACCTATACTCCCCCTTAAAGGGCTGGTTATATGGATCTATATTACCAGATAATTGATTATCTCATACCCTCTGTGAGGATCCTGTGGCTATAGTCTGATAACATGCAAGCCACTGGTGATGGGCCTACCGGCCACCCTCTGAATGTCTTGGAGACTACTGCCCCTGACCCCATAGATGATGCCAATATGATGGCCTCAGAGACCAAAGTCTGCTGGATGTGACTATGATGAACTTCATCAACAAGGCCTTAACATCATCCATGGGGGTCATGTCCTTCACGATTATACAGTTCATAACTCAGGCATTGATGCAAGGGCACCCTGCCACCCAGGCCTCTCCACTAACCATGGCTATGCCCAGCGTTCCCTTGCCAGGATGCAAGGCCCTGAACAAACGTACAGACCCTGATCCCCCTCCACATATCCAGGAAACCCCTGGTTTGAATGACATGCGGCCAGACATTGGAAACAGGCGAGAGCCCAAGAGATCATGTCTGACTCGGAATAGTGGAGAGGAGGACTAGGACGAGGCTCTCTCAGACCCTTACGAGGACGAGGTTTCCAAAGATGAGAACCTCATGGGAACACAGTTTGCCCCTGCTTCATTAAAAAAGGCCCAGGATAACCCAGTTGAACCCCGGGAAATTAAGACTACCCCGGTGTTTGACCCAGATGACTTGCACCATCCGCACTCCACTGAATGGGAGCTATCGGACCATAATGCGCAATACCTGGTACTAAGGGTCCACAAACCCCTCACCAAAGAGGGACGTAATAAACTGAGGACCGAATGCCCCCAGTCCATTATCCCATGGACATGGTGGCCAAGACCCCTGAAGTCGATCCACAGATTGTAAAAGTTTTATAAAAAGCTATCTGGAAACCGAAGAAGGGCTTAGATTACTCCTTACGGAATTGCCAAGACACGTTCCTGGACATGCTAGGCCCTATTACTAAGCTTTACGAACTGCTGGAGACAGCACAATCAGGAAAAGCCCGACTAGATTATGACATAGTGTTTGGATGGCTACAATGCCTGGTGTGCATGGTTGGCAATGCCTTCTCGGCCATGTCTACCAAACGCAGGAAGGCTATCCTGCTCAAAATAGAGCCAAAATTAGCTAGCTAGCAAATTAGCTAACCCTAGAATTAGTGGTGAGGGTTTTATACCATATACACCATTTCGTCCAATATCCCTCCAATCCTAATTTGAGATAATAGCCTTTTTCCATTAATGCTTGATGTTCCGTCTGCAAGAATATATATCTTTTAGATCTAAGTCTTCCTCTGTCCTCCATTGTATTACTACTTGGAGTTTGCTGGCTAAGAACATAAGCAGAATTATTTCTCTTGTTCCCAATGACAACTTAGTCAGGCCGATGTGGAATAAAGCCATAACCATATTTGATTGTAATTTAGTGTCTACTATAATACATATTCCAATAAATAATTTAGCCCACAATGTTTCCATTTTTTTGCATTCTCACCATATGTGGGAAAAAGTGCCTTGTGATTCCCTGCACCTCTAACGTTTTCCATCAAAATTTATAAAGATTTTTTAAAGTTTATTTTTCCTCTTGTTTGATATTAGAAGTCATTTCTTGACATTTACCTAAATTGACTTTCTGAAAAGCTACCAAAGATAATTTTTTAATTTCTATCATCAGGGCCTTTAGTGATACAATTGGATCAACCAAGGTTAAAATAATATCGTCTACAAACAGTGAGATCTTAGATTCCTTTAAACCTATAACTGGTCCTTTTATCTGGCCAATTTCCCTCACTTTTTGAGCCACCGTCCAAGGATAGAGCATTAAGCAAAGAGACCTGTTTTGTACCATTCAAAATTTGAAACCAAGGAGATTTTATCCCAGATCCTATAATTTTTGCACTTGGAGATTTATAAAGTGTCCATATGGCTTTCATAAACTGGTCTCTGAACCCAAACCTTTTCAATGATTCC
>CAKOES020000462.1:0-10589 GCA_933207985.1 Pelobates cultripes
GCAGCACATTGTCAATCAGATTGCAAATGTGAGGGGGAGCGTAACTTCTGAACGCAACAAGCATAAAATATGACTAGCTGTTAGAACTGTCAGTAGGCACTGTATGAAAAAAACAACTAAATGTAAATAGCTACTAGATGAATAAAGGAGAAAGGGCCTTCAGGTTTTTTAATAACGAATAAGAAGACACAGGTTGGTGCCTATTCTTGCCTTGTGCTATGTGCAGTATGCTGGAAATCACCACATAGGCACCTGCTTCCTCGTAATGTTAGAGGTGCTATGTACACATATTTCTGTGAGAGTTGATTGCACCCATACTAATCAGTAGGAATCCCCAGGTATTCTCACATTTCCTCATTCCATTTGCTGTGTGGTTACTTTAGTTAAATAAGCCCACACCTACCCTTTGACCCTTCCCCTATGTACAAGGCTATGAAATGTAGGCATACATTAATAAATGGACGAATTAGTCCCTAGGGACTTTGTCCATAATTTATGATGTCATTATGTCATCCATTAACTGCAGTGTCGAACTACTACTAAGTGAATGGAGTCTTAAGTATTTGTGATGCTGAACAATACTCTTAAATAACAGAAAAATACCTAAAAACCTAAAAAAATATATTCATCTTAACAGTAAATCTTTGTGCCACCGTACAAGTGATGGAGCAAGGAGTAAGGCGAGTAGAGGACATGCTTTATTTTTTACACTATTACTTTAGTAGCTCAATGGGCCTTTGTACTTATTTATTGTTAGGACTGTGCTATTCATGTTCAGTTTGATTAAACGACATTCGGTAATTTGTCTCATTAGTAGATTTTTTTTTATTTTTCAATTAGACTTATAGTAAATACTATTTAGTAAATTGAGAATTGTCGGAAATTCAAAGGGAATTTACTAATTTGCAAAGACCCACGATAATTACATCGGTGCTGGGGGTTCGGTGACCAGGGGCAGACAAAGGTCTCTTTAACTTGCCTGAAACTGTCCCTCGCGGGCACCACCATTCTCTTCCAGCCAGTACTCTTTTTGCACATGCATGAGAGTATAGCAGTAAGGTCTATGGAGGACACTGTGGAATCCTCCATAGATAGACTCAATTTCCTTGCACTGGTGATGACTGGGGGATTGACACTTCTTGATGATGGTAGCCATGATGTCCAGTGTCATGAAGTGTCAAGCATAGGAAAAATACTTTGTCTCGGTATATCTTTTAACTAAAAATAAAAAGTAACAATAGGGATTTGCTCTTTTAAATTTAGTGATATTTATCAAAAGTAATTATTTAAAATAATACACCCCTATTGTTGCTTTTTATTTCTATTTCCTTACTGTTCAGAGAGATACACAGTTTAATAGGATATTTTGAGTGCAACTGATTATTTATTTATTGACCCACATTTTATCATGTTGAGCGCCTATTTTCACAATTGTGTTTTATTCTGTATCTCTTGACTATCTAGGAATTTCACTGAAATTCCAATCTAGGCAATATGAGTATTCCATAATGATTTTATCTCTATGAAATACTAATATTGCAGTGGGATTTGGGGTTGACAATGCTGCTTTAAGGCCAAAGCAGCGGAACTGAACACATTCTGCAAGTCACTATGTTTCCAATTCATCTACTTAAATTAAATTTGACCTTAATCATCTGAGGAAAGAGATTTAGGGGTAATTATTTAAGATGACTTAAAGGTAGGCAGACAATGTAATAGAGCAGCAGGAAATGCTAACAGAATGCTTGGTTGTATAGGGAGAGGTATTAGCAGTAGAAAGAGGGAAGTGATCATGCCATTGTACAGAACACTGGTGAGACTTCACTTGGAGTATTGTACGCAGTACTGGAGACCGTATCTCCAGAAGGATATTGATACTTTAGAGAGAGTTTAGAGAAGGGCTACTAAACTGGTTCATGGATTGCAGGAGAAAACTTACAAGGAAAGGTTAAAGGAACTTAACATGTATAGCTTGGAGGAAAGACAAGACAGGGGGGATATGATAGAAACATTTAAATATATAAAGGGAATCAACACAGTAAAGGAGGAGACTATATTTAAAAGAAGAAAAACTGCCACAACAAGAGGAAATAGTTTTAAATTAGAGGGGAAAAGGTTTAAAAATAATATCAGGAAGTATTACTATACTGAGAGGGTAGTGGATGCATGGAACAGCCTTCCAGCTAAAGTGGTAGAGGTTAACACAGTAAAGGAGTTTAAGCATTCGTGGGATAGGCATAAGGCTATCCTAACTATAACATAAGGCTAGGGACTAATGAAAGTATTTAGAAAACTGGGCAGACTAGATGTGCAGAATGGTTCCTATCTGCCATCACATTCTATGTTTCTATGTTAATCACTTCCAATTCACATTGAATTCCAAACAATTAACTAGGGGTTTGACAAAACTTCAACTGAAAACTAAGTAGTTTCTGAAAAAACAGTCTATAAAATAGATGATTTTTATAATTCTTTAAAGCATGCATTTATTTTAAGAATTAACAAACTATAATGACATTTTAACATACTGCTGAATAATGAATTATAGATATGCAGTAAAAATTCATTTAAAACCTTTTTTGATCAGCTCTGCCCAGTTTTTCATATTTGGTTGGCAATAGATCGATATGCTTTTAATATCACTCTCATAAGACTCTGATGTAATATATATATATATATATATATATATATATATATATATATATATATATATATATATATATAGGGGTTATCAACTGAACTCTGTATTTTCACAATTACAAGTCTGTGTAGTCATTATAAGAAAGGGTTAGCAGCATATACAACAATCCCATCTGTTTGCTTCCTCATCCTATGGAAATGGTGACCACAATCTACTGTGTTTGGAAATAAATTTGATTTGACTAGTCTAGTGTTCCTGGCGCATCATTGAGAATCCCTCTCCTGGAGTCACCTACAAGTGGTTTCCTTTGCCTATTTAGGCACCATTGGGCTCATTATACAGAGCCTCGCACAGCTCTAAAATCCGTGAGTGCTACTATCGATTATTTTTCTGTTTATAGTACACACTGTTGTTGCAGGACTATAGCACCCCTGAACTACAGTACATTCTGTCCATAAGTATAATATTCTGTTTTTCATTTACACTTTAAGGGTGTACATTATTTACAGTGTGTTTTATCACATTTTGCATGCTTTTATGGTTCATTTTCACAAATAAAATCTAGCTGAAAAAAATTAGGAATTAATTCAAAATTGCTGATCTGCAAAAATACTCCAACTCAGCCATAGCTACCACTTGGCTAGTTTTGACTCAGTTTTGCCATTTAGATTTAAAGGGGACAATACATATTTAATTAATTGGATAGATATTGCTTATTATGAGTTTGTTCATTTTAGATAAAGTATTTTTCCTCGAAGGATACATTGAGTTTTATTTTGCCTTTAAGTATGTCCTGGGGGTTCAAGAACAAATAAAAAATATTACATGCCTCATTTTAAGTCATATGATTAATGTCCAGTGTTGCAAAATTGCTCTACAGTAAACCATAGAAACCACAATGCCATTTTTTAATTACTAGATCGTGTTACTGCTTTACGGGTATTAAAAAAGCTATTCTTTGGTGTTATACCTATACATAGAATAAAAGTATTAATAGATGTGAGAAGGAATGTTGTGTAATTGTGGATGGAAGATATATAAAACCAGCAAAATTCTACCTCTCTCTTCTAACTGTTCAATTCCCATGGAAGCATCCAGACGAGGTTTTGCACTTAATAGTGGAGTGTCTTCTGGTGAAGCCAGTTTCCAATTACTTACCTAATTACCAGTGTATTTTGGACCAGTCTGGGTCATTTCACTTTAAGTCTGATATTCCAGCCAAGGTAGCTGGTCTGCTACAAACTGAGATTTGTCTATTGCAGGGGTGCCCAAAGGGTAGATGTTGTAGAAGTACAGCTCCCATGAAACTTTGGATGCCTTTAGAATGACAAAGCATCATGGAAGGTGTAGTTTTAAACCATCTTGGAATCTATCTTTTGTGCACCCCTGGTCTATTGCATTGCTATTTTTGTTGGAAAGTGGAAATGCCAACTATAGTTAGATAATTCTTTGTATAGTTAGAGTTCAAGAAAGAGGAAGGGTTTATTTGGTGTGTTTTATAATTCACTAGCTGAATTGTTAAAGCAAATAAAATGCCTGAACCCAGAGTTGGAGTTTGGCCTGTGTTGCTGCTTACCCTAGAACACAGTGGTTAATTAAAGGTTCCAGACAAATCAACCTTTGACTACAAAGGACAATGTTTGTCACAATGGATACAAGCATCAAAACAGAATGTGGCAGTTTTGGTGTATAGATCATGCCCCAATAGTTTCACTGCTCAATGATCTGCCATTTAGGAGTTAAATCACCGTGTTGCTCACACAGCCTACATGAAGAGAACAATAGACTATTTTTAATCAAATCTTGCAGCTCAGTTTACTTTAGAACATGGGTAGGCACGCACGGGCCCTCCACATGTAGTTCACAACATCTGGAGTGCTGAAGGTTGCCTACACCTACTTTCGATGTTCTTATCTCCTGTTCTGTTTTCCTAATGCTTTAGTATTCCTGTCATTAGTTAGATAGGTCCCCTCTGATCATGTGTGCAAACAAATTAATAAAATAAGGATTTTTACTCACCTTTTTCCAGCCTTGATGCTTCCTCTGCACTGCTTACCGCTCAGCCTTTGGCAATGGCATAGTTCCTTCTATTATGGTCCAATCCAAGCACTAGGGACATGATGCACATGCGAGGTGAGAGCCATTTGTGTATTCAAGCATCCCCATAGGAAAGCATTGAATCTTTTCTGTGGGTACTTAAGCATAACATGACTAAGATTTACTTGGTCAGTGCTGTGGAAGCATCTCTAGCAGCTGTCAGTATGTTAGCAACTAGAGGAGAATTTAACCCTGCAATGTAAACAATATGGTTTCTAAAAAAGACTGCAATGTTTTACACTGCAGAGTAAAAACCAAAGGTCCTCTGGGCCCAGGGCACTTCATTGAGACAAAATGGCCTTGGTAACTCTAGTGGTCCTTTTCACACATATAAGCTTGTCGCAGGCTCTAGCAGGCAATTAACAGAGCAATAAATAATACATTCTAAAGAAACCGACTCTTTTTCAGAAAGTGAGTAAGGAAGTTGTATGAGACACAGGTGTGGCTAGGGCTACAAAAACAAAGTGATTTAAAGGGACACTCCAGAACCCTAAAGCAGTTTGCCAAAGTATTTTATATGGGAAGAAGTAGACAGTTACTAAAACCCCCTGCCTTGCAAAGATTTCTCATTGAGCTGCATTCGGAAGTCAGTGATTGGATAGCCATAGAAAGTCTATACAGAAATTTTTTATTTTGTTTTGGCAGTGAAGTGTTCCTTTAACTCGTAAATGGTAGAGAATTAAGCAGTAACAAATCAGGAACATGATGTATGCACCAATACTACTTGATTGATCTAAGGTTGTTTTTGTGGTTTGAGTGCCCCTTTAACCCCTTAAGGACCAAACTTCTGGAATAAAAGGGAATCATGACATGTCACACATGTCATGTGTCCTTAAGGGGTTAAGTCCCATACTGGAAAAAAATCGACACCTCTATATCTCACTTACTAAATCACTTAATAAATCACCAAGTGTATTAATTCGCTAATAAGCATAACACTGCCTCTTCTAGCCATCACTAGTTGGCCCTTGTCAAAATCACTCAGATCTTTTCGCTTGCCAATTTTTCCTACTTCCAACACATGAAATGCAAGAACTGACTGTTCATTTACTTCCTAATGTATCCCACTTCTTAACAGGTGGCAGATGTCATTGTAACAAAAATCAATGTTTTTCACTTCACCTGTGGTGGTGAAGTAGGTTTTAATGTTGTGGCTGATCAGTGTGAGTCTATCAAACATCGAACAACATCAGGGTTCACTAAAGTGTTAATTTCTTGGAATTCAAAATGGGTTCAAACTGGAAAGAATTGAAATGGATCATTTCTACAGTTTAGCTGCTTTGGTGTAAAATTTGAAATTCACTTTGAATTCCCAGCAATTGACATTTTAATGAATGATCCTGTTACACTTCTGCAATGTATATCTACTTTGATGTTGCACTCTGGGCTGGGGGATGTTAAATCAAGAATACAAATATAAATGAGAGAGCGCAATGAAAATGATGAAAACAGTCATTAAAACAAATGGTAAACAATAATAAAAAAAGCCGCTAGAAACAATTTTCAAGTTTCAAAATACAATACAAATAAGAGAAAAGTCAGAGAGTACACAAAAGCAAATTAAAAGAGTTCCAACAGAAAAAAAGGATATTATTCCAAATTGATGGGAATAAAACAGTGATCTGTGTGTGCTTTGTAATTGGATCCAATCCAGGGTATCCACATTAAATTAGGAAAGACAAAAATATAATGTAACACTGTAAATATTTATTCCCCTAAAAAAACAACCTATATGGAACTCTTACAAGATTTGGTGGTGGAACTTATCTCTAAGTGCCACAAATAAGCATTGGTGCAGTATAACACAGTCAAGCAGGTGTGGTTACCACTTCGTCAATGAGGATCTGTAAGCCGATTCTGAGCAGCTGAGATGGTGCAGACCTCTCTTGTCTCTGAAAGACTTACCTTGAGAAACCCCGAGCTAAAGGGAGAAATGCGTAGTTCCATATAGGAGTTGTTTTAGGGAAATAAATATTTACAGTGTTACACTATATTTGTGTCTTTCCTAATTTAAAGGACCACTATAGGCACCCAGACCACTTCAGCTCAATGAAGTGGTCTGGGTGCCAGGTCCCTCTAGTTTTAACCCTGCAGCTGAGAACAATGCTAACAACTGCTATGTTTACACTGAGGGTTAATCCAGCCTCTAGTGGCTGTCTCACTGACAGCTGCTAGAGGCACTTCCGCGATTCTCACTGTGAAAATCACAGTGAGAAGACACCAGCGTCCATAGGAAAGCATTGAGTGATTGAATGCACGCGTGGCTCTTGCCGCGCATGCACATTCGGATCTGACGTCGGCAAGGGGTGGAGAGTTCCCAGCACAGAGGGAGCCCGGTGCTGGAGAAAGGTAAGTGGCTGAAGGGGTTTTAATCCATGCAGCACAGCGCGAGGAGGGCCCTCAGGTTGGGGGGACCTAATAACCCTATAGTGCCAGGAAAACGAGTTTGTTTTCCTGGCACTAGAGCGCTCCTTTAAGGTGGATACAAGATTACACCTGGAATGGATACAATTGAAAGCACACACAGATCACTGTTTTATCCCCTTCAACTTGGAATAATATCCCTTTTCTTTCTGATCAAGAATATTGTTGGAACTCTTAATTTAGTTTTGTTTACTCTGACTTTTCTCCCCACTTTTGTGTTAAATCAAACTTCCTTCTTTAATTCACCAAAAGGTACAGGTTCGATCAACAATTCAGTCTGCTACTGATTATAGTCTTTGTAGCAAACTGAAACGTTGATTGAACCTGTATTTTTGTACTTTTTACCTTTACCACTTTTAGAAGCTCATTTCGACACAGACATTTTATCCATCAGTCCCTCCTCCCCTCTGACATGCTGTTAATTCTCTTTAATTGTCTTTACAGCTTTCTCATAGATTGTAAGCTCATTTGAGCAGGACCTTGTTCACCATTTGTCTATGTTAATATTTTGTATGTCAGTTACTTGTTGACAAATATCCCCATTCTATAACTGTAAAACACTACAGAATATGTTGGCGCTATATACATGCCACTTATAATAATAATGAAGGAAATTTGATTTAACACAAACCCTCAGTGTAATCAG
Organism: Pelobates cultripes; assembly: GCA_933207985.1. Lineage (NCBI taxonomy): Eukaryota > Metazoa > Chordata > Amphibia > Anura > Pelobatidae > Pelobates > Pelobates cultripes. The sequence continues at coordinate 7,809 of CAKOES020000462.1, forward strand.
TTTTCAACATATAGTTCCAGCATTAACATCATTTTATTTTTAGAATTAAATCTATCTAGAACAGTTTAAATTCCCATTAATTTCATGAATATTGTTTTTTTTTTTTTCATTTAGTTTTTTTGTTTAATCATTTCAAGTCAGTCAGATAGCCCGGGCACTACTCTCTGCAGTTTCAAACAAGACCCCTAAAAGGTTTGGTTTGGGAATAGATACAAATGTATATGATATGTAAGGTAACAGATGTTTTAATAAAATGAAATTAAGTCGGCATATGCTAATGAAGCCAGGCACATAATAATTTTAAACCTGCCTGATAATTAGAAGGAAATTGATGTGGTTAATTCCAAACAAAACATCACTGCATCATTTATCTAATATAAAGATTACAAAACAGTTAGCTGTAGATAGTTAAAAAAGCAACTTTAGGGCAAAACACCTTAGTTAAAAACAAAGGAATTTATTCACTAATTTTCAAATGTTAGTAAATTGAATTGATTCGAATTTCAAAATTTAGGATACAACAACCAAACTGTTATTGTAACTGGGTTGAATTTTTTTTTTTCTATATCAGAAGTTTTCACCTACATTTTGAAATTCAATTTTCAAATCATTTACTTTTAGAGCTTAGAGCATAAACCCAACCATATACCAAAGTCAATGTTTCTACATTAGATTATATTTTGCAAGTTAAAATGTATTGTTCTATAGTTTTCATACATAAACACATTTAATTAATTCTAATAAGAATTGCAATGCATTCACTACTCAAATATAGAGTAATTATAATGCTATCACTACAGAGATGTGTATTTTACATTTTTAGGCCCTTTGGCAACATTTTAAGTTCCCCATTAAAAAAATAAAAAAAAATGTAATTGCTGTATACCTATATTCTATCCAATATTATTTTATTTAGTAAATCTAGTAATCTTTATTTAATATTGAGATTTTGATACATATTCAATAAACTGGTTAGTAAATGCAACTAAAAGTTATGTTAATCATATTTTGTTTTTCCAAATCACCTTAAAACGACAGATGTTAGCACTGCATGTGGTTTGCGTAGGTCTGTCATAGCAAGGGTTAATATCATGCATGTCTGAGGATGTCCCTGGTGTGAATTTAGCAGGATTACTTATGTGTTAATGCTGACTGAATTCAATTTCCACACCATTCTTTTGCACCCATTGTCTCCTTTTGTTGTAGGGTCTGCCATCTGCCACCAACTAACACACTGTGATTAATCAATGCAGAGGTCCCATCAAATGTTTCCCAGGATTTTAGCCTTTGAAAGAAACCAGTTACCAAAAGCCTTGGGGCTCTTGTTTTTTATGTGCTCCCCTTAAATGTCTGTTTTTTTTTTTTTTCTAATGTCATATCAGTAATAATTAGCATGTAGATATATACATATTTAAAAATATATAAACACTACAATATTTATAAGTAACATATCACAAATGTAATATATATATATATATATATATATATATATAAAATATACAGTTTGTTATATATTACTTATACATATTTCAATTATTACATATATATCATATATTTTATACATTGTTTTGTATATATCATTATATTAATATGAATCTATAGTCTAGAAATTATTTTTTTGGTGATTAACCCCATGAACATTCTACAAGCTCTTCAGCTATATGGATTTAGGAACTGATATGACATAAGAAAGATGCCATGTTTACATCCCTGGTCCTATGGTAGGACTGCCCAACGCTGCCCTGTAAGTGCTTTGCAATATGTTCATTTAACATGTAATTTACCAATTAGATGTGTGACTCAATAAACACAATAAGTTAAATATCTTTAAAACCTGTCTTTGTCTGCAGACCAAGAGTTGTATAGACTCAATGATACAATAAGCCTGTTACATTACTGATGTTGTGTTTAAATGTGGAATGGCATTGAAGCACTAAAAGCCCTTTCAAACATGCAATTAATCATTTTATCCATTGCCATTAAATATTTAAATCCGATTCCTACTGAGAAGAACTGAGGATTGTGTTTATACAATGGGAGATGTTTTCAATCCTTTTAATTTAAAACAAGTATCCCTTATAAATAGATTTCTAGATACATATTACATAACACTACATTAAATATAGTATAACACATGACCATGGATATCCCACTGCTGAAAACACCTCTGGAATAGCAAATTAAAATCAATATGACATACACAAAAGAAAAGACCTGCTTCATGATTCAATTTAGGCCTTTGTTGTGTAAAACATTAATTTATAAGCCTCGGAATCGGGCTTATAATTCATTACATTTTAAACTACCAATGGATATATTTTTTTGCTGATCAGAAACACGCTAATTTCCTTTGAAATTTCAGTGTAGTCATTCAACCAAAAATATAAATACAAATGACTAATTACATGATGTACGTACATCCCCTTGATTTATAACACGCCAGCTAAATCCAATTGAAAATCAAGGATGTGCCACTCCTGTTCTCCTTATGACCCCATCTATTGCTGTGTTCATTCATTGTGATGTTTACCATCTGTCCCTGGTTTAGCGGCTTCTCTCAAGATTTTGTTCATATTTTCAGACCCTTTGCCATTAATACAAAATGTCATCTACGGACACATTGCAAGATTCTCTGCCTCTAGTTGTCTGAGCTCACAATTTGCCAGATCAGAATATAGTACAGTGTACATAATGCCATGTAGCTAGGGCTATGGACTGTATCATTATTCCAGAGAGAGAATTGGTAAATAATTGTGAGGTTGGTTTATGACAATTTATTTT
>CAKOES020000462.1:10689-27011 GCA_933207985.1 Pelobates cultripes
TGAGTCGTGGGAAGTCCAACACCCACCTAGGTACAACTGCTTTGCGTAGGCACATGATCTCACATCACAAACGCCTATGGGATCAACACATGAGTACAAGCAGCTCGCCTACTCTAAGCCGCCAGCCTCTTCCTGGTCCAGCATCTTCAGCCACGTCAACCACTGCTGTCCTCCTTGTCCCCTCTCAACCTCCGCCTCCCGCCTTGAGCAGTTCACGCTCATCTTCCCACAGTCATGTGTCTGTCAAGGACATGTTTGAGCGTAAGAAGACAATGTCAGAAAGTCACCCCCTTGCCCAGCGTCTGACGGCTGGCTTGTCCGAACTATTAGCCCGCCAGCTTTTACCATACAAGCTGGTGGAGTCTGAGGCGTTCAAAAAATTTGTAGCTATTGAGACACCGCAGTGGAAGGTACCCGGCCGAAATTACTTTTCGCAAAAGGCAATCCCCAACCTGTACTCAATTGTGCAAAAGGAAGTAATAGCATCTCTGGCACACAGTGTTGGGGCAAGGGTCCATTTGACCACTGATACCTGGTCTGCAAAGCATGGTCAGGGCAGGTATATCACCTACACTGCGCATTGGGTAAACATGCTGACTGCTGCCAAGCATGGAATGCATGGCTCTGCAGAGGAGTTGGTGACACCGCCACGACTTGCAGGCAGTCCTGCTGCCTCCTCCTCTACTCCTCCTACTCCATCCTCTTCCATAACCTCCTCGGCTGAGTCCTCTTCTGCTGCTGCGTCTTGCTCCACATCAGCGGCACCCCCCAGCTCCCCAGGTACTATTCCACATCCCGGATACGGCAGTGTCACGCCGTCTTGGGTTTGACTTGCTTGAAAGCAGAGAGTCACACCGGACAAGCACTCCTGTCCGCCCTGAACGCACAGGTGGAAAAGTGGCTGACTCCGCAGCGACTGGATATCGGCAAAGTGGTTTGTGACAGCGGAACAAATTTGTTAGCGGCATTGAAGTTGGGCAAGTTGTCACATGTGCCGTGCATGGCACATGTGTGTAATCTGATCGTACAACGCTTTGTGCATAAGTACATAGGCTTACAGGACGTCCTGAAGCAGGCCAGGAAGGTGTGTGGCCATTTCAGGCGTTCCTACACGGCCATGGCTCACTTTGCCGATATCCAGCAGCGAAACAACATGCCAGTGAGGCGCTTGATTTGCGACAGCCCGACACGTTGGAATTCAACACTCCTAATGTTCGACCGCCTGCTCCAACAAGAAAAAGCCGTTAATGAATATTTGTATGACCGGGGTGCTAGGACAGCCTCTGGGAGCTGGGAATTTTTTTGCCACGTTACTGGACGCTCATGCGCAATGCCTGTAGGCTCATGCGTCCTTTTGAGGAGGTGACAAATTTAGTCGATGCGCGCGAGCACCATCAGCGACATCATACCATTTGTTTCTTCCTGGGCATGCCCTGCGAAGGAAGTGCTGGATCAGGCCGTAGATGACGTGAAGGGAAGAGGAAGAGTTGTGGTCACCATCACCTCCAGAAACAGCCTTATCAGCATCGCTTGCTGGACCTGCGGCAGCGCTGGAAGAGGATTGTGAGGAAGAGGAGTCAGAGGAGGAATGTGGCTTTGAGGAGGAGGAAGAGGAGGAGCAAGACCAACCACAACAGGCATCCCAGGGTGCTCGTTGTCACCTATCTGTTACCTGTGGTGTTGTACGTGGCTGGGGGGAAGAAAATACTACCTTCATTGACATCAGTGAGGAGGAGGAGCGGGGAAATAGGTAGCTTCGGCATCAACCTTATGCAAATGAAGTCTTTCATGCTGTCGTGCCTGTTGAGGACTCTCGTATAAAAGGCTGAAGAAGCGACCTGTACTGGGTGTCCACGCTACTAGACCCCTGTATAAGCAGAAAGTGGCGGAAATGTTACGAATTACAACAAGTATGAAAGGATGCAGCATTTGCAAAATAAATTGAAAAGTATGCTTTACAGCGTATAGCGTGATGTCACAACACAGCAGGGGAATCTAACAGGGGAAGTGGAACAATACTCCTCTCAGATCCATAGCAAGAGACGAAGCTTTAGAGCGTGTTTTGATGCAGAGACATGGACGCACAGAAGTCTCCTTCATACAGCCCTTAGGATCCACACTCAGAGGCGGGCTTCAGCAGCCGGTAACATTCATATAACTTTAGTCTCGACACTCTGAGGAGCGATGAACCCCTTGACTACTGGGTGTGCAGGCTTGACCTGTGGCCTGAGCTATCCCAATTTGCGATAGAACTTCTGGCCTGCCCCGCTTCAAGTGTCCTGTCAGAAAGGACCTTCAGTGCAGCAGGAGGTATTGTCACTGAGAAGAGAAGTAGCCTAGGTCAAAAAAGTCTAGATTACCTCACCTTTATTAAGATGAATGAGGGATGGATCCCGAAGGGACTGACACTGGGCGATACACTAGATTAAAAAAGGCCTGATGAGATGAGCTGCCTTGGGCTAAAAATGGTCCACACGCTGCTGTATTTTAGCTCTGAATGCCTGTTGACTTGCGTGACTGATCCGCCACCAACTAGGTTTCAAGCCGCCATGTTTTAGAGCACTTTCTGCCTGTGAAACAAACATCAATTATAGATTGAATAGCAGTTAGTTGTCTCAAAGCGGGTGTGTCAGGCTCACAGTGGATACTGTGCCCAGTGCCACCACTCACTCACTAATTGTCACAATAGCTTGGATTTAAAACAAAAAACTTTTCACTGTTATAGATTGAATAGCAGTTAGTTATCTTCAAGCAGGTGTGTCAGCCCTACAGCGTGTACTCTGCCTGTACGCTGCCACCTCCTCTACTCCTCCTACTCCATCCTCTTCCATAATCTCCTCGGCTTAGTCCTCTTCTGCTGCTGCGTCTTGCTCCACATCAACGGATAGGGGGCGTAACGGTGATTAAACTGATAACAATAGTACTAAACACACCACTCCTATCTGGTGGCACATTAGATTGCACGCGCAGTGCCCCAAATTTGTTGTGATCTGTGAGTAAGGTAAACGGTTGTCCTTACAAGTAGGTTGCAGCTTTTTGAGGGCCCACACCACCGCTATGCACTCCTTTTCAATGACAGTGAATATACTTCACTGTGCAAAAGTTTACGGCTTAGATAAGCCCCGGGTTGCTCGCCACCATCTGCTCCGACTTGGCTCAGTACTGCTCCCAATCCAAGCATAGAAGCGTCTGTATGGACAAGAAAGTGTTTAGTTGGATCAGGAGCAGAAAGTACAGATGATTTAATGAGCGCCGTCTTGAGCTGTTGGAAGGCCTGTTCACACTCTGGGGCCCATACTACTATCTTGGGGAGGTTTTTACACGTTCCTATATGGCACTTACTGGGCTTTAGGGTCAGTCCGGACTCCCTAATCCGGTCTATTACGGCTCCTATGTGGGTCAGGTGTTCGTGCCAGGAGCAGCTAAAAATGTCTATACCATCCAAGTACGTGTGTATCAGTGTGTATCAGGGATCCTTAGGACAGGTGTCAATCCATATCTGCCAAGTGACCCTATGTAGGGGGAACAGTCTCTATTCTGCTCTGTGTCAGTGTGTATCAGGGGCTTTGAGGACAGGTGTCAATCCATATCTGCCAAGTGACTCGATGTAGGGGGAACAGTCTCTATTCTGCTCTGTGTCAGTGTGTATCATGGTCTCTGAGGACAGGTGTCAATCCATATCTGCCAACTGACCCTATGTAAAAAGGCCTGATGAGATGAGCTGCCTTGGGCTAAAAATGGTCCACACGCTGCTGTATTTGCTCTGAATAGGCGATTTGACCTGCACGTGAAACATCACTTCCTTTAGGTTCAAACCATGATGTGCTTTATAAATGGCTTTATAAGCAGTGTGTACTTTTATAAATGGCTCCACCTGCCACCACGTACAGCAACACAGTCTCAGTTAGGAGGACCGACCAAGCCTCTTCTTCCATCTCCCTGTTACAAAAATCAATGCCGTGTACACGTCCACTGATAGGAGACGCGGAAGGTATTAAACTGATAAATAGTACTAAACACACCACTCCTATCTGGTGTCACATTAGCTTGACCGCGCAGTGCCCCAAATTTGCAGTAAGAGGACCGACCAAGCCTCTTCTTCCATCTCCCTGTTACAAAATCAATGCCGTGTACACGACCACTGATAGGAGACGCGGAAGGTATTAAACTGATCAGAACAATACTAAACACACCACTCCTATCTGGTGTCACATTAGCTTGACCGCGCAGTGCCCCAAATTTGCAGTAAGAGGACATTGACCTCTTCTTCCATCTCCCTGTTACAAAATCAGTACCGTGTACGTCCTGATAGGAGCCTTGGAAGGTATTAAACTGATAACAATAGTACTAAACACACCACTCCTATCTGGTGGCACATTAGCTTGACCGCGCAGTGCCCCAAATTTGCAGTAAGAGGACCGACCAAACCTCTTCTTCCATCTCCCTGTTACAAAAATCAATGCCGTGTACACGTCCACTGATAGGAGACGCGGAAGGTATTAAACTGATAAAAATAGTACTAAACGCACCACTCCTATCTGGTGTCACATTAGCTTGACCGCGCAGTGCCCCAAATTTGCAGTAAGAGGACCGACCAAGCCTCTCCTTCCATCTCCCTGTTACAAAATCAATGCCGTGTACACGTCCACTGATAGGAGACGCGGAAGGTATTAAACTGAACAGTCTCTATTCTGCTCTTGCATTTCTATTTCTTCATAGAAAACAAAAAAATTCTGAGAAGACGTTGGCAGGGCTATTCACTTGTGTGATCTGTCATGAATTGTCATTTGAATGTTATTTTGAACTGTGGGGCACAAGAACCTGAATCTGACAAAATGGCTGCCATATACACGTCCACTGATAGGAGACGCGGAAGGTATTAAACTGATCAGAACAATACTAAACACACCACTCCTTTTTTTGGTGAGGCTTTACAGAACAGAGTGCTTCTCCACGGGACATGTTAACTCACGGGCAGCTGGCTCATCAAGGAACCAGAGCAGCTTTCCATGTACAGGTAAGATACGTGCAGCCGGTAAGGGTTCAGGCTCTTCTTCCTGGAGGATACGCTGCAAGCCTGTTGAACGAGGTGACCTTGCTCGGGTCCCAGGTGTACGGTTCCTAAAATGGCTGCCATATACACGTCCACTGATAGGAGACGCGGAAGGTATTAAACTAATCAGAACAATACTAAACACACCACAAATAAGGTTTCTCTCCTGTATGGCTCCTCAAATGATGCTTAAGATTAGAAGCGGCTGAAAGCATTTCTCACACTCCGAACAAAAATATTTTTTTTTAACATTCTCTCCACTTTGAACGAAATGACGTTTGGGAAGAGATTAACATAATTAAACACAGGCAGTAAAAATACAGTTTTAGCCATACCCTGTAACTTTAAAACTACACATCCCATCTTCATAATTACATATTTGGAATCAGCACACTTAAAACATAAACATAACCAAAAATCAGCCAAATACATCCAGGGGTTAAAAAGTTAGCTGGAGGTCCCTTTATGACCGACCGCAAGCACATTTTCCTGCCCAAAACAGTTCCATAGATTTGGGCTGTGAGGTCGGTCTATTTCAGGCTGAAAAATCGCCGAATGGGACTTAGTCTCTGCAGCTGTAAAACCAGTAGGGGAGAAGGTAGAGCTCAGTGGTGTTCGCGGAAATGTGTAGCCGATTTTAGTTCCATGAATTTGGCTACACATACAGCTGACCTCGTCGAATGATCAAAGATGGCCGCCGCCACGTGTTCGGCAAACGAACAAAGACCTCCCAGCATTGTCAATTAAGCTGCGGTTAACCGCAGCTTCTGTGAAAGATAAATTGCCTGCACACTTCACTTCTGGGTGGTCTGCCTGTGTGGTACTTGGTTCAGTAAGCCCCCATTTACTGAACCAAGTGGGGAATAGCCAGGCACAAAGAGTTTGAACAAGGTCTGGGGACACAGGGGACACCGTCTTAAAGGGGCAGTGTCCCAAACAAGTCTGGGGACACCGTCTTAAAGGGGCAGTGTCCCAATCTTCCTGATGTCCCAAAAAGGTGTTTAAAGGGCCAGCACCAGTCACATAAAGAGTCCATAAGCCCCAATATGCCCACCGACAGTCTTAAAGGGCCATACACACCAAATAAAAGTGCATACATTTTCACAATCTCCCAGGGGCCATAGTCATGCAGGAGGAGGCTTCTCCACAACCCAGGGAAGCAGGGCAATTTGCCATTTAAAGGGCCCGTTACAAATAGCAGTTTGTAACAAGGTGTCAATCCATATCTGCCAAGTGACCCGATGTAGGGGGAACAGTCCCTATTCTGCTCTGTGTCAGTGTGTATCAGGGATCCTTAGGACAGGTGTCAATCCATATCTGCCAAGTGACCCTATGTAGGGGGACCAGTCTCTATTCTGCTCTGTGTCCGTGTGCATCAGGGGCTCTGAGGACAGGTGTCAATCCATATGTCAAGGTGTCAATATGTCATATGTCAGGTGTCAATCCATATTGATTGTGATTTAGGAATGTTAGGTGATTTCTGCCCTTTATGGATTAAAACCAGACTCTGTATCAACTGTGTAATTTTCCATGGGAGTTTTGCCATGGATCCCCCTCCGGCATGCCACAGTCCAGGTGTTAGTCCCCTTGAAACAACTTTTCCATCCCTATTGTGGCCAGAAAGAGTCCCTGTGTGTTTTAAAATTCGCCTCCCCATTGAAGTCAATGGCGTTTCGGGCGGTTCGCCGGTTCGCGAACATTTGCGGAAGTTCGCGTTCGCCGTTCGCGAACCGAAAATTTCGGGTTCGCGACATCACTATTTTTGGGTAATCGAAAATGTGTGTTATCCGGAAACCCATGCTTTCATACACTCGCTGGCCACCAACTTGAGCTATTGAGGTCTCCAAGATAACAGCTTGGAAACCTTTCTTCCGAGCAAAGTCAATAATTGTCTTGCATAAGGCTTTGGCAATCCCTCTACCCCGGTGACTCTTAATCACCGCCATTCTTCTGAGCTCCACATGCTTCTTCCCGCCAACATGTGTTAATGGAGCAGCGGCCACAGTGCCCACAACTTTCCCCCCACACTCAGCCACCCAAAACCCATAACCTTCCCTCTGCAAATAATATTTCCCAATATCCAACATGTCATTTGAGAATGTAACATGGACGTAGGAATGGAAAAACTCTCTACTGCACATCCAGAGTACAACCATCACCAAGATAATACCCAAGACAGACACAAGGAATGATCCAGTGGTTAACAACGACAGCAGGAAAATGGCCAGCATGAACAGTCTGATATGGGAGAATCGCAAGGCTTGATAGAATCCGTCTGGGGTTAGATCCTTCACGCACTGAGCATACACCTCTCTGACCATCCCATAGTCTGACTCCTGGTACAATCGAATACGGCAATCCGTCATGATCTCCTAGAGAGGGTGAAACATATAATAAAAAAGAGGATTTTCTAAAGTCTTGAAAGAGAAATTAATTGGTTTATTTATAAGAAAATTAGTTTCTTGTGCATATGGAAGCCCAATACATCAATTACTGAGAGAAGGTACCATTCCTTGAATGTGTACAGGCAGAAGGGGTATCTTGTAACATTATCTGTTACTCTATCTTTAATATAACAACTTCAAAAGAATAACAATGTAACAACGGGAGACTCCCGCATGTATAATGCGGCTCCTTGACACCCGCATACTGTTGGGTAATTTAAGGTTTTATATGTATGGAATATTGATTGAATAATATCTGATGATATTCACACACACATAGAGCCTTCATGGGCCCTGTAGTTCTTTGTTTTAAGCGGTGATATAAACACCTATGAACGGCAGATGGCCAATAAACAGACTTTGCTTAAAAAATATATAAATTTAATAATACACACTATAAAATGCAAAGCAACAAAACAATACAACTATAAGCAATTTGCTATATTATATATGAGTTTCTATCAACAAGTCAATGAATTTACTTGACAAGCCTAAGAGTCAACATTACACTTTGTCTCATCTATAATCTTATCAGCAAAGGACATTAAAAGCTATTACAAACTTCACAGCAATACCAGTATACAGAATTAATCATATGTCAGCCCTTGCATTAATGATACAATTGTCATTATATTAATTAGTTAAATATCAACCAACCCTGCCAAGTATAAACCATCAGTTTAACTAAAGTACGCTTATATAAGGTTTCTGATAGCCTTAGTATATATATATATATTTGTGTTCGGGGCATTCTCATATGATATGGAATACTCTGGCGGAGAGTAATACAATAAAAGGAAAAAGTCGGTTGAGGTGTGCCGAAAACCGACGTATGCTGTAGGCCGGTAAATAAAGTGGGCAAAAAGAGAAAGCAAGATAAACATTTATTCGGTAAACATAAATACAAAGAAAATACAAATACATTATTAAGTAGACATATTAATGAAAGCCCTCCTAAGCTCTTGGACTGGGTGCGGAATGTAGGTAGCGTAAGCTGAGGACTTCCATCGACCCAGTGTTTTAATGACATGCACGGGAACATTTTGGCTAGAGGCTGTGGAGGCCGCTCCAATTCTGAAGGAGTGCCCCGAGTAGCTACTAGGGTTCAGACCAAGCCTGGTGATAAGCATTCAAACGTAAAGCATGAATTTCGACGTGGTGAGAATGGTATCGTGCAGCAGTAGTAGAGGCCTTGTGGGCTGTGTTTGTTTCGTGGTTAAAAAAACGTCTAGTGCTTTTACTGGGCACCAATTGTTACCCGTGGGGTAGTAGTTAATGTGAACTGGTTCCCCCATCTGACTTGTCTTAGTCTTAGGTAGAGACAGGACATAGTAGTCTGTGTGTTTCGTGAGATGTGACGTGAGGAGGCACCCTTGGTTATGCAATTTGCCACTAACGGTGAATTCTCGTGGTCTAAGAAACCAGTAAAAGGCCAGATACATGGCGGCTTTAATAACCGCGTTTGTATTGGGTTCAAAAGGTGCTTGGTCGAGTAGATTGGACAGGGATTTGAACATTCCTATGTCAATAGCCAATCTTTTGGGCGTAGCTGGACCGTCTGCCTTTGCTATACCCTTCAGTAGCGTGCGGATGGGGTATGAGGTTAAGAACCCTTTGTGGTTAGGGAATGAGTAGTACATGTGGTGTTGTATCCCCGTGAGATAAAGCTTAATGGTGTTATGTGTGAATTTTAACTTAAGGTGGCAAAAGGATGCAAAAGCCATTAGTGACGATACCTCGAACCAGTTGGTTAGGTGATGGTCAGTCATGAATCGTTTATATAGGTGAAAAGCTCTGTTATATGAGTGTTGAGTGCTAGTGGACAAAGCTAATTTTGTGAGAGTGAGGCTGTGATGAAGTAGTTCATCTATTCCATGACAAGGTCTTGGAAGGTTGGTGCTGGGGTTGCCATACGAGCTGCTGAGGGTAGGGACCGTCTGAAAGCCTGAAATTGAAAGCGAGATAGCTGGTCAGCTGCTATTGTATATGCCGGGAACATGGGAGCATACAATGTGGAAGTGATGGGTGGCTGCCAGCCAAGTCAGTTTCCTAATGAAATTCATAATTATCAAGGAGGAAGAGCGGCCTTTGTTGATAATGTGGCATATTGCCATGTTATCAGAGAAACAGCGTACTGACTGACCTTCCCACAACCTACACCAAGTGACAGCTGCGGCAACTATTGGGTATACCTCAAAAAGGGCAGAGTTAGTGTGAAACCCCTCGATGCCCTGTGTTTCTGTTGGCCACGTCCCCCAGAGCCAATTTGTGCCAAAAATGGGCGCATATCCCGCGGATGATGCTGCATCTGTCCAAATGACAGGTGACTGAGAATCCAGCTGTGGAAGGAACATGCTCCTACCATTCCAGTCAGAGAGGAATCTGTACCACATCTGAAGGTCGGCAGTCGCAGGGCCGTTCAAAGATATGCGGGCATAGTCGTTGGTGAAGGTGGGGAACAGGGCGAGGAGCCTGGAAATGAAAGCCCTGCCCTGGGGGATTATGCGCATGGCGAAATTTAGTGAACCCAACAGAGATTGTAGTTCTTTACGGTTGCATGAGCCCCTGTGCATGTAGTGGTTAATGTCGTGTAGAATGTTATCAATCTTAGTTCTAGGGAGGCTGGCCATCATAGTTGCTGAATCGAGCAGAATACCTAGGAAGTTGATGACTGTGTCTGGACCTTCTGTCTTGGTGGGTGATACGGGGACGCCGAGTGCGGTGAATAGTTTGACAGCTTTGTGTAGGCTACATGGGGGGTTGGTGTTGGCTTCGATGAACAGAAAATCATCCAGATAGTGTATCACATTTTGGCACCTACTGGTATTAAGGAGGAGCCAACACAAAGCCTCAGCGAACGTGTCAAAGATCCTTGGACTACTCTTGGCTCCAAAAGTGAGTTTTGTAAAAAAGTAGTAGGCTTCTTGCCACTTAACTCCGTGTAGGTGCCATAACGAGGGGTGTATAGGTAACAGTTTAAAAGCATTGACTATATTCGTCTTGCTGAGCCAGGCCCCCACCCCCGCTGACCTGATAGCTGCAATAGCGTGGTCAATAGTGGAGTACTGTAAGGAAAATTCTTCCGAAGGAATCAATGAGTTTAGGCTGGGGATGGCTGAAGAGTGGGGAGCGGATAGGTCAATGATGAGCCTTTGTTTATCTGAATTTTTACTTGCGACCAGCCCGATAGGGTTAGTTCTCCAGCTGGAAAAGGGGGGATTACCAAAAGGACCGATGACAAATCCCTGGTCCACTTCCAGTTGTAGCAAGTTAGTGACTGCGGTAGGGTTATTAGAGGCTGACTGCAAATTGTGACATTCTAACACTCCTGTTGGCATGTAAATGAGCCCCGTGTGAAACCCGTGGGTGAGACCTGTGCATAAAAATTCCACCAGGTGTTTAGAGGGGTGAGTGGACAGCATGTGTTCAAGTACAGGAACGTTCACTGGAGACAAATAAGGTTTCTGGAACATTTTATTTGTGCACATGGATCTCGCATGTGCCCGAAAACAGTGTGAGCATACATGTAATAAGCGGCAAGCGCTGTAACCACAGGAGCCTTCATTGAAGTTATTGCAAATTTGTGACTTGCCTAGGTACACAACCGGACGACCCAATTTGTCTCTGGTCTGTTTCTCAGTTTTAAGGGGGTGCTGTAGGGACGTGCTGGGAGCGTTGTCCGGGCAGAGGGGGCACAAATAAGCTGTGTGAGCGGGTGACGTACATATGGCACAAGCTGGTGTCCTGAGCCCCGCAAAGTGTCTGAGGAACAATTCATTGTCCAGTTGGCTCCAATCCATCTGGATGCCATACTGGGACAATGTGGCTGACACTTTAGATGAAAAAGACTTGTGATAGTCATAAAAGTGTAACCACCATATTTGTTACCCAGGTCCACCAGTTTATGCATATATAAGTCCAGTTCCTCTCTCCTGTGTGGATGAACTGAGCACAGGATGTCCCTATAGATACCAAAAGACAGGACAAAATCGGGAATGGTCAATTTCTTACTGAGTCTGGGGTCTCTGGCTTTTAAAACAACAGAGATGTCCCCGTAGTCGTAAGAGCGGTTTTCCACTACATCCTGGGAGGCAATGAGCAAAGAGACCAAGTTTACGTCCTTGCCCTCCAGGATGTCTTTTTTAAGATTGGCCGGAACCATGTGGGCAGGGTTAATAACATGTGCCGCTGTCTTGTTAGGTATAGGATTACCCGCTGTTGCTGTGGATATGACCGGGGCTGTTCCAGCGAGAGGTACAGGTGGCTCTATGGCGGAGCTGCGTGCCTCCAGCCTTTCCAGTCTGTCGTTGACCTTCCCCATAGAAGAGATTAGGGAGGCAACCATAGCATGGAGAGTCGGGTCTTGGGAGTTACTAGTGCCTTCCCCTGCGTCTTTCATAAGGGTGTTTGTTTTAAGCAGTTTAAACAGTTCTGCTTTCCTGGCCGTGGCCGGGAAAGGGATACTGCGTTTGCGTAATTCCGCCGTGATGCGAGGGATAGTCCACGATCTGATGGACGAGGGACTTCCTATGTCGTCCTTACGTGTCGGGGTAAGTGACCTAGCCGGGGTGCTAGGGACTGACATGTCGTTGCCATCGTCTGGGAGCAGGGACATACTGAAAGTAATAACAGGCATAGTTGGAGGCTCGTTGGAATAGCCGGTAGCTAGTTAGGCCAGATGGCGAAAAACTTAACTCTAGGTTTTGTGGCAGGTGAGGCCCTACTAGTGCCAAGTGGCTAGAGAGGCTCTATCTATGAGTTGGCGCGAGGGGTATGGTAGCCTGCCCAGTGAACCGGGATGTTTGCCTCTCCAAGGGTAAGTAAGGAGGAAGAAAAAAGGGGGGGGGGTTTGGTAGTGACAGGTGTCGCCCTCTCTGTATAACTGCGAGGCGGCTAACTATGATTTGGCCCGAGGGGCGTAAAGTACCTCGAAGTGGAGGATGGGAGTTGGCCTCGCGGACCTCTATGATTAAGGGGCAGGGAATTAACTAACGTGGCGTTGTAGAAAAAGAAGCGTGTAACCGACATACCTGCAGAAAATTGAGCACTGGTTCTGTAAGAGAAATCAGGTGTCTCTTGAGTAGGGGTGGGGTTAGCTTAGGTGAACCGTCCGAGGTATGCGGATTCCTGGGGGTATGAGAATTTAAGATAATGAACCCTTATGTGGAACATATATAATTGGCATAGTAAGAGTTCTGGGGGGGGGGGGTTGCCGCGCATTACCATCCCCCCCCCAATGTATATGATGTTAGTTAAGATTTAACGTTACCAATACTTGCAGAACATTCTTAACATATGTTAACCAGCAATAAGTAAACATATATGCATGTATCACATTTTAACAAGCAAGTCATACATTATATATATATAAAAAAAAAATTGGGTGAGGTTAATTCAACCAGCATCTTATTTAGCAGTATAAGTGTAAAACAGTACTTAAAAATAATTGCTATTAATTAGACATATAAATAACCATTGTAAACATAATGACCAAAGGGTATATGCATAATGAATGGTGGAGGCTGGCTGAACTAAGGGTCAACCAGCAGCAAAGAATGACCCCCTTTAAGCCAGGTGCATCCCCCCCCCTCCTTCCCAAGTGTGTAGTCGGTGGGAAACAGGGTCCCCTAACGTTATAGGGGTCTGGTTGTGGCCTGTAAGAAACTATACCTTCCCCCCCCCCCCCCTCCCCTTCCCTTCGAATGAGATTCCTCCCCGGGCCGAAAAACAGAGACTCCTAGGTAGTAATGGAGTCTCTGTTCTGTGTGTGTGGGAGCTCCTCTTACCGCCCGGACCAGTGGTAGACGAGGAGGGTAGCAGAGACCTCCGATCGGGAGCCGGTGGAGCCGGTGGAGCCGCCGGAAGTTGGCGCGTGACGTCAGAAGAGGGCGCCGCGTCTCACCGGAAATGACGATTTCGACCCGGAAGTCGGGAGCGACGGAGGCCTGCGAGACAAGGCTGTTCGACTGGACCAACGAAGGTAAGTGAGGGAAGGGGGGAGTCCCTTTTAAGTAGGTCTATTGCCCCTCCCACAAATTCAGGCCCTGCCTTCCAACATATTGAACTGATCTACGTCTAAAGAAGGAATCAAGAATGTTCAGACTTAGTAAGTTATATCTGACTCAGGCTGCAGGTAGAATGAGATATAACTGTTCTATCAATAGGGATCAGTTCACAATATAGACACATAGGGCATTCAATAGGCCAGTTTATTTAATATAAAGTAAAGAGAAACCTTTATACATTATCAAGAGTCTAGGATGAAGGAATTCAATTTGGGATTCTTCTCTCTGGGTGCTCTGGTCTGTAACTCAGTCTATTGCCCTTAGTCAGTCAATCTCCTCCTTTCTAAGCCGTCTGTTTTCTCCTTTGATCTTTTTTAAGATGATCTGAAGATATCGATCCTCTCTCTTATTTTTCTCCCTATTTAACCATTATTTCCCCTTATCAGTTCCTGCCCCTTGTTTGTAAATGGGCGGTACCTGGGACTTAAATCTGGCTTTTGATTGGTTATGGGCGTATCTTAATATTTAATTATTAATGTGGCCCTTAGGGACTTTCATCAATAGATGGCACTATTTCCCTAGGTATGAAGACCTGAATTAGATCATTGATGACCTGGTTAAATAAACGAATTGACCTTTAATTCACCTATACTGGGGATATTTCAAATTACGTTAAATATCTGTCTTTGGTTATATATATTCTTTGATTGAAACAGGGTTGGTTATATTAATCATCATGCAATGTGTCTATATCCTGTATCAATCTAACCTGTATGATTAACTGATTGATACATTCATCATTACAAAGAAAAATAGAATCTAATTATATTAGGATATCTATATTAACTTTTCCCCCTAAATCAGTCAAGGATGCAGTTATAGACATTACTGTAGCAATCACACATTTAGTTTACATTTGTATATCATTCATGATTCCAATAGAGTCATTTAAGTTCTAATATATTGAAAATATGGAAGTGACCTCAGACTTTGGATTGCCTGTGATGTTTATGCACAAACAATTGCATAGTTTGTATACCCCTTTGAAGCTCTGTGAGTTTAAGTATCTCGGATTGTAAAGTCCCATTGAGTAGTAAACCATTGTTCTCGTTACCCTTGTACACCTACAGCTCACAAATTAAACTGTAGATAAGTATTCCTCCTGTTTACTTCTTAAGGTTACAAAATACAAAGTTCCTTTGACCTGTGTTGAAACAGTATTACGTAATGTCCAGGCCAAGCTCACCAGAATCCATATTGTTTTCTTTTAATATTAAAAATTATGGGGCACCAAATAGCACAACAATACTATATGTAATATCCCGGAAATCACACACACACACAGTATACAATATATGTCAGATTGTGTGTGTTTGATCTCCAGGATATTATATATGATAAATGCCCACATAAATTCCCCCTACTGATTACCCACCCGATAAGTATTATAACAGGGGCCCGCTGCCGTTTTCACATCCTGTCTGGGCCCCTGCAGTATCTGCTGGCTGGGAGGAAGTGATATGTTGTCACTAGTGATGTACCGAACGGTTCGCCGGCGAACGGTTCCTGGCGAACATAGCATGTTCGCATTCGCCACGGCGGGCGAACATATGCGCGGTTCGACCCGCCCCCTATTCGTCATCATTGAGTAAACTTTGACCCTGTACCTCACAGTCAGCAGACACATTCCAGCCAATTAGCAGCACACCCTCCCTAGCAGACCCTCCCACCTCCTGGAAGGCATCCATTTTAGATTCATTCTCAAGCTGCATACTTAGTAAGAGGAGGGAAAGTGTAGCTGCTGTTCATAAGATAGGGAAAAGCATAGCTAGGTTAGGGTTAGGGTATGCTTTTTTTTTAATTTATTTTTTCTATGTAATGTAATTGCACTTAGTTGTCTGCCACTGCTGCCAGCTTCTATGTGTCAGGCTCACATTTTGCATTTCTGATCAGTGCCACCAATTACATCTGGTGTCACAGCTTGGATTTAAAACAAAAACTTTTTCACTGTTATAGATTGAATAGCAGTCAGTTGTCTGCCACTGCTGCTGCCAGCTTCTGTGTCAGGCTCACAGTGCATACTGTGCCCATTTCTGATCAGTGCCACCAATTACATCTTGTGTCACAATAGCTTGGATTTAAAAACAAAAAACTTTTTTTACTGTTATAGATTGAATAGCAGTCAGTGTCCTTAAAGCGGGTGTGTTACGCTAACAGTGGATACGCTGACAAGTGCCACTAATTAGATCTGGTGTCACAATGGCTTGGATTTAAAAAAAAAATAATCTTTTTTCACTGTTATAGATTGAATAGCAGTCAGTGTCCTTAAAGCGGGTGTGTTACGCTAACAGTGGATACGCTGACAAGTGCCACTAATTAGATCTGGTGTCACAATAGTTTGGATTTAAAAATAATCTTTTTTCACTGTTATAGATTGAATAGCAGTCAGTGTCCTTAAAGCGGGTGGTGTTACGCTAACAGTGGATACGCTGACAAGTGCCACTAATTAGATCTGGTGTCACAATAGTTTGGATTTAAAAATAATCTTTTTTCACTGTTATAGATTGAATAGCAGTCAGTGTCCTTAAAGCGGGTGTGTTACGCTAACAGTGGATACGCTGACCAGTGCCACTAATTAGATCTGGTGTCACAATAGCTTGATTTAAAAAAAAAATAATCTTTTTTCACTGTTATAGATTGAATAGCAGTCAGTGTCCTTAAAGCGGGTGTGTTACGCTAACAGTGGATACGCTGACAAGTGCCACTAATTAGATCCTGTGTCACAATAGTTTGGATTTAAAACAAAAAATAGTCTTTTTT
>CAKOES020000463.1:0-26987 GCA_933207985.1 Pelobates cultripes
ACAGCGTTATCCATTCTTACCCAGAATGCTAATCGGGTTACAGTATCACCCACAGCGTTATCCATTATTACCCAGAATGCTAATCGGGTTACAGTATCACCAACAGCGCATCCATTATTACCGAGAATGCTAATCGGTTACAGTATCACCCACAGCTGCTATCCATTATTACCCAGAATGCTAATCGGTTACAGTATCACCAACAGCGCTATCCATTATTACCCAGAATTAATCGGGTTACAGTATCACCCACAGCTGCTATCCATTATTGGGCTACCCAGAATGCTAATCGGTTACAGTATCACCAACAGCGCTATATCCATTATTACCCAGAATGCTAATCGGGTTGCAGTATCACCCACAGCGTTATCCATTATTACCTGTGAATGCTAATCGGGTTACAGTAATACCAACAGCGCTATATCCATTATTACCCAGAATGCTAATCGGTTACAGTATCACCAACAGCTTATCCATTATTACCCAGAATGCTAATCGCTACAGTATCACCCACAGCGCTATCCATTATTACCTGTGAATGCTAATCGGGTTGCATCACCAACAGCGTTATCCATTATTACCCAGAATGCTAAGCGGGTTACAGTATCACCCACAGCGTTATCCATTATTACCCAGAATGCTAAGCGGGTTACAGTATCACCAACAGCGTTATCCATTATTACCCAGAATGCTAATCGGGTTACAGTATCACCCACAGCGTTATCCATTATTACCCAGAATGCTAAGCTGGTTACAGTATCACCAACAGCTGCTATATCCATTATTACCCAGAATGCTAATCGGGTTACAGTATCACCCACAGCGTTATCCATTATTACCTACCAGAATGCTAATCGGGTTAAGCAGTATCACCCACAGCTGCTATCCATTATTACCCAGAATGCTAATCGGTTACAGTATCACCCACAGCGCTATCCATTATTTCCAGTAGAATGCTGCCGGTTACAGCATCACCACAGCGCTATCCATTATTACCCAGAATGCTGTGGTTACAGTATCACCCACAGCGCTATCCACATTACCCAGAATGCTAATCAAGGCAGTATCACCTACAGCGCTATCCATTATTACCCAGAATGCTAATCGGGTTACAGTATCACCCACAGCTGCTATCCATTATTACCTGTGAATGCTATCGGGTTACAGTATCACCAACAGCGTTATCCATTATTACCCAGAATGCTAAGCGGGTTACAGTATCACCCACAGCGTTATCCATTATTACCCAGAATGCTAAGCGGGTTACAGTATCACCCACAGCGTTATCCATTATTACCCAGAATGCTAATCGGGTTACAGTATCACCCACAGCGTTATCCATTATTACCCAGAATGCTTATCGGGTTACAGTATCACCCACAGCGTTATCCATTATTACCCAGAATGCTAATCGGGTTACAGTATCACCCACAGCGTTATCCATTATTACCCAGAATGCTAATCGGGTTACAGTATCACCCACAGCGCGTTATCCATTATTACCCAGAATGCTAAGCGGGTTACAGTATCACCCACAGCGTTATCCATTATTACCCAGAATGCTAAGCGGGTTACAGTATCACCAACAGCGTTATCCATTATTACCCAGAATGCTAATCGGGTTACAGTATCACCCACAGCGTTATCCATTATTACCTTAGAATGCTAATCGGCTACAGTATCACCTACAGCGCTATCCATTATTACCCAGAATGCTTATCGGGTTACAGTATCACCACAGCGCTATCCATTGTTACCCAGAATGCCTGCTGGTTACAGTATCACCCACAGCGCTATCCATTATTACTCCAGAATGCTAAGCTGGTTACAGTGTATCACCTACAGCGCTATCCATTATTACCCAGAATGCTAATCGGGTTACAGTATCACCAACAGCGTTATCCATTATTACCCAGAATGCTAATCGGGTTACAGTATCACCAACAGCGTTATCCATTATTACCCAGAATGCTAAGCGGGTTACAGTATCACCCACGACGTTATCCATTATTACCCAGAATGCTAATCGGGTTACAGTATCACCCACAGCGTTATCCATTATTACCCAGAATGCTAATCGGGTTACAGTATCACCCACAGCGTTATCCATTATTACCCAGAATGCTAATGCTAATGTTACGGGTTACAGTATCACCCACAGCGTTATCCATTATTACCCAGAATGCTATTCGGGTTACAGTATCACCCACAGCGTTATCCATTATTACCCAGAATGCTAATCGGGTTACAGTATCACCCACAGCGTTATCCATTATTACCCAGAATGCTAATCGGGTTACAGTATCACCCACAGCGTTATCCATTATTACCCAGAATGCTAATCGGGTTACAGTATCACCCACAGCGTTATCCATTATTACCCAGAATGAATGCTAATCGGGTTACAGTATCACCCACAGCGTTATCCATTATTACCCAGAATGCTAATCGGGTTACAGTATCACCCACAGCGTTATCCATTATTACCCAGAATGCTAATCGGGTTACAGTATCACCCACAGCGTTATCCATTATTACCCAGAATGCTAAGCGGGTTACAGTATCACCCACAGCGTTATCCATTATTACCCAGAATGCTAAGCGGGTTACAGTATCACCCACAGCGTTATCCATTATTACCCAGAATGCTAATCGGGTTACAGTATTGTAACGGACCGTTTCTCTCACAAGGGGATAAAATCCGTTTAGGCGATAATCCCCTTTCCCATAGACCAGCAGCTATTGCAATCACCAACTTCCCGAACTCCAAACTGTACGAATACCCAACTCACGAACAAGAAATACACGAACTCTGGAAGCAGCCGAACAGGAAAAGCAATACGAACAGCTTACACTCCTGGCAGTCAGCACACAATCCAATTCCCCCAATAACAAGACGACACTTCGTTTTGAGGGTTAAGCAGAATCTCTAGATTTATTCACACAGCCTCCTTTTAAGACATGCTCCCATGCAAGGGAGGGATCCACAACAATTAGTACCCCAGCCAATAATGTACCAGTTACCTCCCACACATCTCCTCCCCTTAGTGTGACACATAATCCCATTAATACAGACACAAATTCCCTGGGATACTGGATGTACCCCTAAACATAGGAATACCCCTTTAAATGTTACATCCCCTGGTAACCCTGATCTGGGTGAAACATATCCAAAAATCACCCAGATCCAGGGGTTCAGGAATTATAAAGGGTTAAAGTTTTGACCGACTGCATGGCAAAAGTATCCGAAAATAGTTCCATGTATTTTGGCCCTGCAGTCGGTCAAGAAAAGGGAATCAAACACACGAATGGCCTGTGTTATGGAGCTCGGAATCCCCCTGTTCGTGGGATCCTTTCTAGAACGGCGGGCCCACAGCGTTAGTCCATTATTACCCAGAATGTTCTAATCGGGTTCTCATATCACCCACAGCGTTCAAGTTATTACCCAGAATGCTAATCAGGGAATTACAGTAAAACCCACAGTTTATCCATTATTACCCAGAATGCCAATCAGGTTACAGTATCACCAACAGCGTTATCCATTATTACCCAGAATGCTAATCGGGTTACAGTATCACCCACACAGCGTTATCCATTATTACCCAGAATGCTAATCGGGTTACAGTATCACCAACAGCGTTATCCATTATTACCCAGAATGCTAATCGGGTTATCCATTATTACCCAGAATGCTAATCGGGTTACAGTATCACCCACAGCGTTATCCATTATTACCCAGAATGTATCACCCACAGCGTTATCCATTATTACCCAGAATGCTAAGCGGGTTACAGTATCACCCACAGCGTTATCCATTATTACCCAGAATGCTAATCGGGTTACAGTATCACCCACAGCGTTATCCATTATTACCCAGAATGCTAAGCGGGTTACAGTATCACCCACAGCGTTATTCATTATTACCAGAATGCTAATCGGGTTACAGTATCACCCACAGCGTTATCCATTATTACCCAGAATGCTAATCGGGTTACAGTATCACCCACAGCGTTATCCATTATTACCCAGAATGCTAATCGGGTTACAGTATCACCAACAGCGTTATCCATTATTACCCAGAATGCTAATCGGGTTACAGTATCACCCACAGCGTTATCCATTATTACCCAGAATGCTAAGCGGGTTACAGTATCACCCACAGCGTTATCCATTATTACCCAGAATGCTAATCGGGTTACAGTATCACCCACAGCGTTATCCATTATTACCCAGAATGCTAATCGGGTTACAGTATCACCCACAGCGTTATCCATTATTACCCAGAATGCTAAGCGGGTTACAGTATCACCCACAGCGTTATCCATTATTACCCAGAATGCTAATCGGGTTACAGTATCACCCACAGCGTTATCCATTATTACCCAGAATGCTAATCGGGTTACAGTATCACCAACAGCGTTATCCATTATTACCCAGAATGCTAATCGGGTTACAGTATCACCCACAGCGTTATCCATTATTACCCAGAATGCTAATCGGGTTACAGTATCACCCACAGCGTTATCATTATTACCCAGAATGCTAATCGGGTTACAGTATCACCCACAGCGTTATCCATTATTACCCAGAATGCTAATCGGGTTACAGTATCACCCACAGCGTTATCCATTATTACCCAGAATGCTAATCGGGTTACAGTATCACCCACAGCGTTATCCATTATTACCCAGAATGCTAATCGGGTTACAGTATCACCCACAGCGTTATCCATTATTACCCAGAATGCTAATCGGGTTACAGTATCACCCACAGCGTTATCCATTATTACCCAGAATGCTAATCGGGTTACAGTATCACCCACAGCGTTATCCATTATTACCCAGAATGCTAATCGGGTTACAGTATCACCCACAGCGTTATCCATTATTACCCAGAATGCTAATCGGGTTACAGTATCACCCACAGCGTTATCCATTATTACCCAGAATGCTAATCGGGTTACAGTATCACCAACAGCGTTATCCATTATTACCCAGAATGCTAATCGGGTTACAGTATCACCCACAGCGTTATCCATTATTACCCAGAATGCTAATCGGGTTACAGTATCACCCACAGCGTTATCCATTATTACCCAGAATGCTAATCGGGTTACAGTATCACCCACAGCGTTATCCATTATTACCCAGAATGCTAATCGGGTTACAGTATCACCCACAGCGTTATCCATTATTACCCAGAATGCTAATCAGGTTACAGTATCACCAACAGCGTTATCCATTATTACCCAGAATGCTAATCGGGTTACAGTATCACCAACAGCGTTATCCATTATTACCCAGAATGCTAATCGGGTTACAGTATCACCAACAGCGTTATCCATTATTACCCAGAATGCTAATCGGGTTACAGTATCACCCACAGCGTTATCCATTATTACCCAGAATGCTAATCGGGTTACAGTATCACCCACAGCGTTATCCATTATTACCAAGAATGCTGAGGGAAATTACTGTTTTAGTCAATAAATGTTGTTTGTAGTGAACTGAAAGCCGAGGGGGCTCATTCACTAAACACTGACATGTTTTAGTGATCTCTCTCTGAACATATTTATTGTAATTGTTCCTTTTTTTAAACATAAACAGGGCTGTGATTCACTAACTAAAAGATGTCAATTTTTTAGCCAAATATCCTCGCAAACACATCATTTGGTGATGCCCAGGAGACAGTATTGCCACCAGAATGGTTTGAGCTCTTCGTTGTATGAGATTGAATTCCACCACAAAAACAAAACAGTTTGGAACTAAAATAAGGACATTGTGAAACTTAGATTTCAGAAACGGCATGTACTGCCTTTTCATAGAGAGCAATCAGCCCCCCTGCAATACGTAACGTGTTTTTTTAGCAATAGATCTGCTCGTCTGTAGAACATCTTACTTCCTTTGTGTATATAAATACATATTGTGGTTTGTACTTTCAGGGAGAACGTCATAAGGGAACAGATCTTTTTAGAAAACCCATCCTTAAACACAAGGCCTGGCGCCAGCCCCTAGCTGACCACAGACACTGTGTCTCCCACCCTGCCATTAGAGTGTAAGCTCCTGGAGCAATGTCCATCATTTCTGCAACTGTCACTAGTCTAATACTATCCTTACCTTTTGTGTCATTTTACCCCACTCCCTCTAGCATGTAAGCTCATTGAGCAGGGCCCTCAACCCCTCTGTTCCTGTGTGTCCAATTTGTCTGGTTACAACTACATGTCTGTTCGTCCAGCCAATGTAAAGCGCTGCGGAATTTGACGGCGCTCTATAAATATCATAATAATAATAATAAGAGCTACCAATTTCCTGTGCGTCTAATAAGACGTCACACCAATAAAACTCACAGTAATCTGTTTTCACACTACAACAATACATACCTTCCAACAGTCCTTAATTTTGAGTCCTGTTCCACAGTCTCAGACTTGGCTCAGGTGTCCAGTTTTTACAGCAGATACAAGTCCCCAAAATTCATAGTGCAAGCACATCTTTATATATGTTCTGCCCATGGGAGAGCAGCTCAGGAACACTGTGTGCATGTTGGGTTATCTGCCACATTCGACCCTACTGGATCTTTATCAAGCAAAATGTATAAGCCGCAGGATTTCTCATTGATTTACCACTTGCAGCATTTGACTCCTAGATATCACAGGGCAGGCTTTCCATATGTTGCCAATTTGTGCAAATTATATGTGTCTTGGAAAACATGGCAGATATGCAATGCCTACATGAGTGTGATGGCCATTGGGGCTGCAGTCAGATTGGCACAGGTGACACCATAGTTTGTGACATCGCCAATGACTTAGAGGTACACTCTAGTCACCAAAACAACTTTTTATCTTAATGACTCAGTTTTAGTGTATAGAACATGCCCCTGCAGTCTCACTGCTCAATTCTCTGCCATTGCGGAGTTTAACCACTTTGTTTATACAGTCCAAGTCACACCTTCCTGTATGTGACTTACACAGCCTTCCTAATCACTTCCTGTAAAGAGTCATCTAAGATTTACACTTCCTTTATTACACGGTCTGTTTAATTTAGAATGTCGTATCCCCTGCTCTGTTAACAGCCTGCTGAGTGTGATTAAAGCACAAGTAACAGAGCAGGAGATAAAAACATCTAAAGTAAATACGTGTGCTGTAGTTTCTGAGTGAAAATGTAACAACTTTTTCATGAAGGCTGTTTGAGTATCAGCCACAAGAGGTGAGGCTAGGGCTGTCTAAACAGAAGCAAAACTCCTAAATGGCAGTAAGTATCCCTTTAAACCAGGGGTTCTCAACTCAGCCCTCAAGGACCACCTACCAGTCCAGGATTTAGGGATTACCCTGTTGTGTCTAAAGTGTTTGTTTCCCTCCCTCCCAAAAAAACACATTAGACACAGCAGGGTAAACCCTGATTATTCAGCTACAATATCTAAATGATCCAGTATCCTAAAGAGAACAGGCTTTGACATCCTGTCACGTCTCTCTGTTCAGAATTTACTAGTTAACTAAACTTGACATTATTTAATTGTATATTTTTATTAGTTCTTGTACATTACAGCGTAATATGGTGACACTTTATGTATCATTCTTTTTGTGTAATATCTCCTGTCTATTAAATTATATGTTTACTGACAGTGCTCAGCGTTTGGAAGTCTCTGTGAAGCGGTCATGAAGATGTTTATAATTAATTTTTATTTTGCCAATACTGCCACATTAAGGTGGCTGTGACTATCGAGGTCCTATGACAGAGACTCAGATTGGGTTTCTGATCTCCTAGTCTGTGCTATTTGTTCTTTTCCTGTATTAATCAGACACAATAACTGTATAATGTCCAGCTGTCCATTACATCCCCAGGGAGCCTCGTTGCGGGTGGGGGAGCGGAGAAACATCCCATGTCACCGGACCCCAGGGTACCCGATGATTAACCGCAGGTGATATGCCGCTGAACTTGGCACAAATATTGCAATCCGAGGCCAGCTGCTAATTACACCAACAGGGTCTTGACATCTGGCTTTCATATGTTAGAGACAAGAGCCTCTCAGCCAAGCCGCCTGACAAATGGAAAAAGCAATAAAATATTGGAACGTAGCAAGTTAGGAAAATCTGGTGGTTCAGAGGTCAACGTTGACATAGCAACCTGAAGCTCCATCTCCACGCGTGCTACATGTTTACATGATCCGGGATACATGCGACACGTGCCCACAACACCAGCATTAACCTCCCTCTCATCTAAAACTGTGTAATAGGCATTCGAGCTCCGTGTTAAAGATCCACAATGCACAGAGCTTCAAGAATCATTATTAGATCCTACATGCAGTGTGATCAGGGGGAGCCACCACTATCCTTGATTTTTACTCCCAACTGTATAACAAATATGTGTTTATAAGGTGTGAAAAATTTATTTAAATGTTGAAATCCACACTCTACCCTGAAAATTAGTATTAGTATATGTGTCTATTCTCTTCCTCATTTGCAGTCTGTGCCTTGGTTGTGCCAGGATTTAACTGGTTTGTGACATCACCAGGAACATCTTT
The DNA here is from genome assembly GCA_933207985.1 of Pelobates cultripes. Lineage (NCBI taxonomy): Eukaryota > Metazoa > Chordata > Amphibia > Anura > Pelobatidae > Pelobates > Pelobates cultripes. The sequence goes on from CAKOES020000463.1 coordinate 8,518, forward strand.
AATATAAATTTGAAGAAAAAAAAATGGATCTTCACACGAGGAAAGTTCAACATAAGTTCCTAGAGAAATGGTGATTTCTCTTTGAGCAAATGTGGCCTCTGAGAGTATAGACTAATCTTGGCTTGGCAGTTTTTTCCTAAAATTTCCTATTTCCATAATTCTCCACAATTCCAGGTTTAGTAAATACCTATGCCCTATAAGCAGAGCCTGGTAAATCAAGGTAGTAACTGCCATATTACAGCCTGGCAGAGGGCTGGCTAGTAGGAAGGACCATGTCCCAGTGCCAGTATCACATACTTGCCATCCTGTTTGAAGGGAGCACAGCCTGGGCAGGAACACTGAATGGCACGATACCATCTCTGTCCTGCCAGCGCTTCTCTTTGATCAGCATTATGTCTTTGCCAATTAGCGACTGGACACTATTAAAAATGACAATTAGTTTTTCCACGGCACACGTCCATTTGTTGATGCCATGACAGTGTGTGGGAGCACAGTGCCAGCTTCGGAGATTAAAGGCATCTTTCTGGGCTTCAGCGGCTCTTTCAAAACAAGGATATTTCAGGACAAGTACACAAATAAACGCTCAGTAACAGGAACATGAATGGCAAATGAAGCTTCTAATAGCCATGTTTTGCTAAAACACAATGATTTCATCAATAAGTAAAAGAGAGAGAAATAAACATGCCTGGGCCGTGTGCCCGCCCCAGCGGCATGGCAGGGATAGTAGAAAGCATTCCTCTGTTTGATGCTCGCCGGTTAGGTCCCATGAATGGAGCCCGGCCTGACTCTGATGGTACAGGCAGGGACACTCGGACCTTTGTTCTCCTGTGGCCGCTCTGGACTTTGAACTAAGCAAGCCGATTAGTTAGAGCATTATGGGAATACTGGCCAAGGGCACTGAGGACGGCACATTCACTAGGATGGGCGATTAATAAATATTTATTATTAGAAATAATAACAACATGATATTGGTAAACCCTGCATATTATCCTTGGACGTATGCCGTGCTTGGAGGGGGATTATTCGGATCGGAGTCCTGCTCAGAAGAGATTGTTTTTGAAATGGTGGTAACATGTTTCTCAGCATTTATCTCACTGCAATTATAGACAGCGAAAGCTTGCTTCCCCTGTCTGGGACTGTCTGCGACATTCAATGGGAATAGTGACACCAAGGATGAATGTTCTGGATCTGTGATTGGCTGCTTGGATGTAACAACAAGGTACAGCAAGGCATGAGGTAAAACTCATCTCGGTTGTCAAAAACAATACATCTAATGGCTTCAGAACACTTGTAGAGAAAGTATGTGATGGGACACCCAATCGGCGTCTTGCTAACAGCCTTCCCTAGCCGCTGAGGTATAGTGAGCATGACCTGGAAATCTTACTCAGCCTGCTGGAACTTTTCGCACACAATGGGCGCTCCAGGAAAACCTTTCTGGGGATGTATGACATATGGGGGTTCCCATATGTTTTTTATATGTGTTTTTGATGTTTTATATTTTTATGCTAAGTCATGCTGACACAAGAGATTCATAGGCATGCTGTGGGAGTGTTCTTGGCGTGGTTGTCTGTACCCTTGCTGTGTATATAAGTGGGCCATGGGGCCATAATAAAACCAGTCTTCTTCACCCTTTACTAAGTCTTGACTAGTGTTTGGGTGATACCGTGGTAACCTGTGCAAGAAGCTATAATCACTCTGGAACTGATCACAAATGGAAGGGGCGACCTAGGCGGTTTTAATCCATCTTCGGTGGGATGGTCCCCTTCCTTGGATCCAGAGTGATATCAGTGGCGGATCAGCGCTATGACGGATTGAAGCGCTCCTTCTCAAAGACCTTCTGGAAGCTCAAGGGAAACTCGCTAGCAACAAGTCGAAGGCAGTATTGCAAGCGGAACTCATGGAACTCGACAATACCAGTTCAGCACCCTTGGTGCCTTCATCGCTCTCCTCCTCCAAAGAGGCGTATGTACAGGACGTCCGGTTCTGGTTGTACCTGCTAGGTCTGAACCCTTCCGTTTTGCAGGTGATGGCCAGTGCGGATGCTGTGGTACAGGCAAAAAGACTCCACGAGGTATCTAGGACACCGGGTTGGGTGCGGGAAGCAGAGGCCGGCAAAGATCGAAGTTATGGTACTGCGGTCTTCTATTTCTTTCCCAGTAGCTGAGCATAAGTGATTATAACTGCAGTTAGGGTGTAGATGAATAGTGTAGATGAATGCAGCTTCCAAGACGATTCTCTCCAGCAAGTAGAATATTCCCCAAGCATGAGCCTAGACTTCATGAAGGGTGTAACAGGAATAACTTTTATTGATGCCACACTGGCTTTTATGAGAATCCTCCTGCAAGAGGACCTCCCACAGTAAACAAAGGAAATAACCAATCAGCATACAGATTTACAGTAACACACTCCCTTGCTCTGCCTGGGAGATGTTGAGATATGTTAAGGAATAACCCGATTATCTCCAGGCAGAGAGCACACAATTTTCCCAAAAATTAGAACACCCCTTTATACAACAGGTATCCCCACAAATTACATATCCTCTGATAGCCCTGATCTGGGGGACCAACATATTCAAATTTCACCCAGATTGGTTCAGGGGTTCTCAAAAAGTGTGGAAGTCATATTTTACTGACCACACACGAGGCTACTGCCCAAAACAGTTCCACAAATTCAGCGTGTGCAGTCGGTCAATTCAGAAAATGGCATAAAAACTAATAAAGTCACGAATGGATCCTCCTGGCTCATATGAGCAATTGCTCCCCTTGTTCGTATGATGGAAAAACTACCGAATGTTGCTCTCCTGGCTGTTCGGCAACTAAAGGAAGCAGGCGTTCGTATGTTTCAGTGGTGGTTCGGGAGGTCGAGTGTCCGATTTTAGTTCCAGACACTAGACGACCAAGTCCCGCTTCCTCCTTTCGTGCAAACAAGATGGCCAACATTTTCTGTTCCACGTGGCATTCGGCTATACGAACAGCGGCCGCCCAGAGAGCGCTTAATAGATGGTTCTCTTTGAAGTTGATGAGCCAGGAGGGTGGTTGGTGTTCAGTAGTTTTAAACTGCCGAACCAATAAATCCAAAACAAACGAAATGTTGCAGAAAAGCACGAACACAGAAGAAAATGCCGAAAGTCAGTCTATTTTCTTCACACCATTCATTACCGACCCGGTAAGCAAAACAGGAACGCCGACGGGTTGTCCTGGCAGACCAAGCTTGTCACCCAGGACTGAGACTAACCGGACATCCCCAAGTTGACCCGACAAAGGTCAAACTGTGTCTGCCGGAAAGAGGTAAAGGGTGGAGCAGTGTGACGGGGCACCCAATCAGCGTCTTGCTAACAGCCTTCCCTAGTCACTGAGGTATAGTGGGCATGACCAGGAAATCTTATTCAGCCTGCTGGAACTCTGTGCCGGATCGGGGGCTAGCCACATCCTGCTGAACTTTGGACCTTCACCTAATTTGGGCTAGTAATATTTGATCCAGGCAGTTTTTGGACACAATGGGGGCTCCAGGAAGACCTTTCTGGGGATGTATGGCATGTGGGGGTTCCTATATGTTTTATATGTGTTTTTGATGTTTTATATTTTTATGCTTAGTCATGCTGACACAAGAGATTTGTAACGGATCACCTGGCACCCCGACTGGGTACCTTCGTTGAAGGATGCTCCTGGCGCCTTCTGAGGACTCCAAGCACTCCAGCCGACACCATAACCACCGTAGACTCCTTCAGAGAGCAAGACAGGAACAAGCTCTTAAAATAGCTTAATAGTGATCATAGCAAGGTAATATGCAGAGCATAGCAATCCCTTGTAGCAGATCCCCCAATAAGAGACAAGACTCCGGAACTGAAGCTTTTAATCAAACACTCTGCTTTTATGCCCATTTTACAAACATAGTACCGCCCACAGGATTTTGAAGAACAAACCAATCAATACATTACAACACAGCTAAACACTCCCAGCAATTACACACAAAATCCTCCCCTCTGCCTGTGATACAATTACTGAACACAATGGGCTAACGTAATTATCACAGGCAGGAAAATACACAGTTTTACACAATATTCATAACTCTAAAAGTATACATCACATTCACATAAAACTTACATTTTCAGAATCAACATACTCCAAATACAAACATACGTCAAAATCATACAAATTGGTCCAGTGGGTCAAAAGTTAGTTGAAAGTCCCTTTGTGACCATCTGCAAGCATGGCTTGGGTGTGGTAAGCCAATTACCTTCAGCATACAGAAAATGGCTCTATTCACAACAACAGTAAAAACAAATAAAAATACATAATTCCTATTATACTCAATAGAACCCCCACATTCAACTTATCCCCAGATAGCTTGAATCTGAGCGCTCACTATAACCGAACAGTGCTCAGATACCACAAACACAATCCAATCGCCATGGGGTTAAACCATAACAACAAGTTCCAACTGGTCTGGCAGTGCCCCTGGGACAACGCCTTGCTGGAAAAAACAGACAGGAAAACGGGGGAGGGGCACACCTTCTCATGTATTCAAAGGGGCAGAAAAAGTGTTTCAAAATCCAATAACCCCATATAATGCTTACACAGGGCAAAGTCTCCCAGGGGCCATAGTCAGAAGGCAGGAGGTGGGCAAACAGGCTTCTCCAATGCCCAGTGAAGAGGTTGGTTCCACCACAAGATTCGCTTTATATTTTTATGTTTAGTCATGCTGACACAAGAGATTCATGGGCATGTTGTGGGAGTGTTCTGGGTGTCGTTGTCTGTACCCTTGCTGTGTATATAAGTGGGCCATCTGGCCATAATAAAACCAGTCTTCTTCACCCTTCACTAAGTCTCGACTAGTGTTTGGGTGATACCGCGGTAACCTGTGCAAGAAGCTATAATCACTCTGGAGCTGATCACAAGCCTGGGAAGCTTCCATTAACACTGTAATCATTCTAGGCAGGCAAGGTAAAACACAATGTTTAAGAGCAGTGATAGCAGGATGCTTGGCTTCAATGATCCCCTAAATCTTTCTAATTCAGTTAATCCTCCGGGTCGCATCAAGGAAACATAGCATCAACAGACGATAGAAAGATGGAAAGATCTGAGTTTCACCCATTGTGGGATTGTGTCAGTTGGTGACGTTATCGTAACAGACTTACACTACGGCTCTCCGGTGTGACGTGCAAGGCCAGTGTCCCAGACCTTGGGTATAAATTAACTGGTTAAGGACCAATGTCAAATGTCACTGTACACAGTGTAACACAAACACCACATAGACTCCCCCCTGGTACAAGGCAAGATGGGTGTCCCTTGCTGGCTCCATGTCTACCTGGCAGAGTTTGAAGGCGTAGATCCGAACTGGTGAACAGCTATACCTCAAACACATGTAGAGCTGGTAAGTTAATTGTTGCTAAGTTAATTGTTCACAGTTTTTATTCAACAAAAGACTGTATCAGGGTACATTGTCTTATATTCCATTAGACGGACACTCCGGCATAGATCCGACACGTTTATTTTAATGAAATAAATAAAAATTTATCACAATATGCACAAAAACAACACATTTAAAATAATAAAATATTTATATTTGATATTCATGCATTTTCTGCAAATTCCAAAGCTGTACAGGTTCTGCTGTAAACTCACAGCGAACCAGGAATTAGCTCATCGTGATACTAGAGTAGTACTGAGATTATCCGAAAGGCAGTGATTGACCTGCGCAGCAAGGGTTTCTGGGAGCTGTAGTTCTGTTCTCTGATTGCTACTCGTGAAAATCATGTTGTGATATTATGTAAAGCAGGAATTTGGGTTTAAAAAGGAAAACGCTGCAGATTGGGAGGGGGAGGTGGGATTAAGGAATAAAACCAATTATTATAAATAAAATTAATAAATTGTATTGCAATAAACGCAGCAGCTGCATTACACGAATATTACATCATGCGGCTGACTCATTACTTGCGCACTGAAGAATATTATTTTTATTTACTCATTTACGCTCTTCCTGTAGTTTCCCCCTTGGCTCGGACCCAGTTTGTCCTGAAACGCAGATTCCATCACTGGCGTTGATGTCACAATGACTTTCCCTTTTAATGGCGATGACACACACGAAACCCATTTCTTACCTTTGCCAAAGTGGAAATCTTTCTTTCGTCACTTGACTGTCTTTGAGTGGAAGAAAATCCATCACGGCTGCTCAGCGATGGGCAATAGCCAACTCACATGTTTGTGGCCGGCGAGGGAGCATTTACCTCCTTGAAGAGAGTGGAAACCATGACAGATCGCCCGACACAGAGACAAAATACTGAAAGGTTTATAGAGGGCGGACAGCTTCTGACTGGTCCAAGATCTGATGTCCAAATTAAAATCATAAAGAGACTCTGTTTGTTCTAAGATTACCTCCGATGCTGCTTCGTATTTCGCTCCCTGATCTATTCTAAGTATATTCCGGAATGGCTCAGGACATATTTTCAGTGATTAATATTTTTTTGCTAACTGTATTGTGGAGAATTGACAACAGAGCTTTAAAATAACTGATTTAGGAAAACAGATGCTGGAGCTTGGAGTAATTTTAGCTGAACTTCAGCAGTTTTGTGCCAGTTCACTTTTTAGTGAATAAAGCTCGTTTTGCATTTACAGACGATATCTTTAAAAATGTTTAAAACCTCTGTCTCTGATAGCAAACCTTTCACAGCAGATGTTTGCCAACCACATTCCACATAATTCTCTGACAATTCTGCAATTGGAAGCTTCGCCGACTCGTCCTATACTGTTGGCATCTGACATTTAATATCATCGAAAAGATATCTGTGACGAGACCAATCTCGCCACATTGCATTGGAGAAGCCTGGTTGCTCGCCTGCTGCCTTTGGACTATGGCCCCCTTTTAAAAGACTTTATTTTTGCCTGCAGAAAAGCTGTATTCGTGCTTTTCTGCCTGGGGTTCAGTAGATTTGTTTGAATGTGTTATACCCCAGATAGCAATCCCATGGAGCCCATTTGTATGAAACTGACTGTAGAGACTTTGGCTCCATGGCGATTAAACTGTATTCGTGTGGTCTGAGCGCCATTCACTTAATAATGTGCGCTCAGACCTGAGCTATCTGGGGATATGTGAAATGTCTGTGTTTTATGTATAAATGTGACTTTATGTATTTTAAAGTGTTTTGTGCCTTTTTGCAACCATGTGCTTAATGGAGTCTTGTGTCTATCCTGGGAGATAATTGAATTACTTATCTCCAGGATAGAAGACTCTGAAACTGGTTTGGGCCAGAAAGCCATGCTTCATTTAGTCACAAAGGACTTTTTACTAACTTTTGAACCCCTGGTCTGATTCATGTCATTTTTTTATATGTTGTTCCCCTGAATGGATTGATTGTGAATATGTAATTTTATGTGAATGTGATGTATGGTTTTAGAGTTATGAAAGTTGGGTAGAAATTATGTTTTAACTGTATGTGTAATTGAGTTTCCTCTCAGGATAAGGGGAGGGAATATGTGGGATGTAACTGTGATGTGATTGGTTGTTTTATACCTCCCTGTGGGCGGTCCTGTATTTGCAAGACTGTAATAAAAACCAGGCTGGGTGTGCCAGCACCTCAGACCACTGCTTGACCCTCAACACAGAGCCTTGTCTCGTTCTTGGGGGGATTCACTGTATGCTGTTAGAGACTGATTGCCAGGAGTGTAAGCCGCTTGGGTGCTTTTCCTGTTCGTCTGCTAGCAGCTATTTGGGAGGTTCCAGTTCGGGAGTTGGAGTGCTATTTTGTATCCAGTTCGGGAGTTTGGTGTACTGCAGTAGCTGTGCCTGTATCTCTGGAAAGGGGGCCGATCGCCTAAACTGGTTTTTCCCCTTTTGTGCAAAACGGTCCGTTACAATATCCTTTATGATGTGACTGCCGTGTGGCACAGCTAGAAAACAAACTTGTATCTTTGCTTACAACCATCAGTGCCAGTCCAGGTGCCAATGCAGCAGCTCAGGAAGAAATGGCAGTAGTGCAATTAGAGTCCTGCAGTGATTGCTCTTGCAATCTTTGGCTTTTCGATCCGAGACAAGAATTACAGATATAGGATTCCCAACAGTCCCTCTTTCAGGAGGACAGTCCTGTTTTTGGGGACCTGTCCCAATTTAGGCCCCTGGTATCTTTCATTTGGGAACACCAGGGAGCCGTCATCGGTACATACAATGCAAGCACATTATTAACATGCTGGCGCTGTGCTGTGGGCACTTGGACCACACAGAGAGCTCTCACGCATGGTTCTGTGGGTTGGGGGCTGTCTGTCAGCTTGTTGGGGCTGGCGCTGGCTGGGAGGCTGTCTGTCAGCTTGTTGGGGGCTGGCGCTGGCTGGGAGGCTGTCTCGCTGGCTGGGAGGATGTCTGTCAGCTTGTTTGGGGCCAACTGGGAGGCTGTCTGCCAGCTTTCTGGGGCCGGCTGGGAGTCTGTCTGTCAGCTTGCTGGGGACCGGTTTGGAGGCTTCCTGTCAGCTTTTTGGGGGCTGGCAACGAGGCTGTCTGTCAACTTGTTGGGGGCTAGCGCTGGCTGGGAGGCTGTCTGTCAGCTTGCTGGGGGCCGGCTGGGAGGCTGTCTGTCAGTTTGCTGGGGGCTGGCTGGGAGGTTGTCTGTCAGCTTTTTGGGGGCCAGCTGGGAGGCTGTCTGTCAGCTTGTTGGAGCTGGCTTGGAGGCTGTCTGTCAGCTTGTTGGGGGCTGGCTTGGAGGCCCTCTGTCAGCTTGTTGGGGGCAGGCCGGGAGGCTGTCAGCTGTTTGGAGGCTGGCTGGGAGGCTTTCAGTCAGCTTGCTGGGGGCCGGCTGGGAGGCTGTCTGTCAGCTTGTTGGGGGCAGGCCGGGAGGCTGGCAGCTTTTTGGGGGCTGGCTGGGAGGCTGTCTGTCAGCTTTTTGGGGGCCGACTGCTAAGCCATCTGTCAGCTTGTTGGGGGCCGGCTGGGATGCTGCCTGTCAGCTTGTTGGGGTTTGGCTGGGTGTCACGATTCATAGAAACATAGAATGTGACGGCAGATAAGAACCATTCGGCCCATCTAGTCTGCCCAATTTTCTAAATACTTTCATTAGTCCCTAGTCTTATCTTATAGTTAGGATAGCCTTATGCCTATCCCACGCATGCTTAAACTCCTTTACTGTGTTAACCTCTACCACTTCAGCTGGAAGGCTATTCCATGCATCCACTACCCTCTCAGTAAAGTAATACTTCCTGATATTATTTTTAAACCTTTGTCCCTCTAATTTAAGACTATGTCCTCTTGCTGCGGTAGTTTTTCTCTCTATTCTCTTGGAATTCCTCAATGTTTGATTTTAGCCAGATCGGCACTACCCGTATGACTTCTGGGTTTCGCCTATCTCTCTTCGCCCATGCGTCTGACGTCACGCGCTTTCCTTCAAAAGGAAGCCGTAGCTGCATCCAAATTGTTCAATCAATGTTTCTGGTTTTGATACTCTCCCATACTTGCTACCTTGTAGCCTATTTACCGACTGAGCTTTAAATTGATTTCCTGTGTACTGAACCTTTTGGCTTCATCCTGACTACGCTCTACGCTCGACTCCCCGACTTGGAACAAGACTTCACTTCTGATTGCTGCCTTTCTCCACATACCTCAAGGAACCATAACCTGGAATCCTGGGGGTGTGACGCCCGTGTCAGTGAGGGATGTGTGACACCCTTGTCAGTGAGGGGGGTGTGACACCCATGCCATTGAAGGGTGTGTGATGCCATGTCATTGAAGGGTGTGTGACGCCCGTGTCATTGAAGGGTGTGTGACACCCGTGTCAGTGAGGAGGGTGTGACACCCGTGTCAGTGAGGGGGGTGTGACGCCCGTGTCAGTGAGGGAAGTGTGACGCCCGTGTCAGTGAGTGATGTGTGAAGCCCGTGTCAGTGAGGGATGTGTGACACCCTTGTCAGTGAGGGGTGTGTGACGCTCGTGTCAGTGAGGGGGGTGTGACGCCCGTGTCAGTGAGGGATGTGTGACACCCTTGTCAGTGAGAGGGTGTGACGCCCATGCCACTGAAGGGTGTGTGACGCCCGTGCCATTGAAGGGTGTGTGACGCCCGTGCCATTGAAGGGTGTGTGACGCCCGTGTCATTGAAGGATGTGACGCCCGTGTCAGTGAGGGATGTGTGACGCCCGTGTCAGTGAGGGATGTGTGACACCCTTGTCAGTGAGAGGTGTATGACGCTCGTGTCAGTGAGGGGGGTGTGACGCCCGTGTCAGTGAGGGATATGTGACACCCTTGTCAGTGAGGGGTTGTGACGCCCGTGCCATTGAAGGGTGTGTGACGCCCATGCCATTGAAGGGTGTGTGACCCATGTCATTGAAGGGTGTGTGACGCCCGTGTCATTGAAGGGTGTGACGCCTGTATCATTGAGGAGTGTGTGACGCCCGTGTCAATGAGGGGTGTGTGACGCTCATGTCATTGAAGGGTGTGTGACGCCCGTGTCAGTGAGGCGTGTGTGATGCTCTCACAGCTGGGTGGCATATCTGAGAATCGTTTCTGCTCTGTGCCAGGAATCAAGGATCAGAAACATTCACACACTGTTCAGCTGTTGCCAAAAAGGGAGATGGAAGTCTGATTTAATACTCCCTTCATTCGTTTTCCATCCATCGCCCACTGCCCAACTTCCAGTAAATGGGAATGAACCCCTGCTCAGGTCAGAGGGAGGCTTAACATCCCAACAGACAGGTTTATTCAATAAACACTAAACTAATGTGAATTCAAACTCAAAAATTCAGGTTAAAACAAGCTGCAGAATTGGATGAACCTTGTCATTTTTTGGGTGTTAGACATGTTCAGCCTATGGGGACATACAGGAAGGAACCAATAGGTACAATTAGGTAAGAACTGTAATTAAAAAAACAGTCACTGTGTGTTTGTGTTTGTGTACATGTATGTATGCGTGCGTGTTTATGTATGTATATGTTTAGGCATGTGTGTGTTATATGTGTATGTGTGTGTGTTATATGTGTATGTGTGCGTGTTTATGTATATGTGTGTGTGTTATGTGTGTATGTATATGTGTGTGTGTATATGTATGTGTATGTATCTGTGTGTGTTTATGTATGTATGTGTGTGTATGTGTCTATGTAGGTGCTATATAAATAATATGTATATGTGTGTTTATGTATGTGTGCATTTGTATATGTATGTTGTGGCAAACCTAGCCACTTGGACAATAACCAGAGACTGTGCCTTTAAGGGTTGCCACTAGGTCGGGCGAGATATGCGCTGTACACATATGTAGATGTTAAGGTATTTTCCGTGTTGCCTGTAATACTGTTTCCGCCGAATGCAATTGGCGGTTTTGTATGGGGATTTTCTTTCGTTTCACGAACGGCACTTTAGAAAGCCGTTCGTGAACCGAACGCGATACCCCCTAATAGCCCACACACTTAGAGGCGTGTGGCGCTAGTTAACCGATTGCAACATTGTTGCAATCGGTTATTAGAGGCTCTCCTGGGTGGCCGTCGTTCGACTACCGACCATGCGGCGGTCGGCCATCTTGGATCCCTTGTTCGTCAGCGGGTTCGTGTCGTCGAACGCATACTACTACCAATAGTTATTCGACGGCACGAACACCGCTGAGCCTCCCAGACGTTCGGGAGTTTCAGGACCAAGTTCACCCAAAGCAATCGGTTCCTTTGGTGGGTTTTGTAAGAAATGTGTTTTCTGTGCGGCGTTCGGTTAATTTGGCTGGGATCTGAGCGACAATCTCACGAATGATGCGCCCAGACCCCAGCTATCTACCGAACGTCCATTCGTGTAAATCCACCGTTTATTTTAAAAGTTATGTATTTTTATATGAATTGCCGGTTCTGCTGCACGAGGGGATAATCCCCTTAACGGTGCATTCTGGGAGGATGATCCCTCTCGTGCAGCAGTGCCTGATGGGAGAAATATGTTATACTGTAAGTCCCCCATGTAGTCCCCTCTGGGAAGACCCCTGGGAAGGGACTCAGGAAACCCCTTGCATGGGGACTTGTATAAATTGTCGTGCTGAATAAAGGATTGTCAGTTGACTCCCAAAACTGTGTCTCGTCCGGTTATTGGGAGGTTGGGGATATTGCCTTGGTGTTTTCAGCGCTTGACTGTGGATTCGTTCTGGACCAGCCGAATTCGTGGATTTTATATTGGCGTTCCGCTACAATTGGTGGCAAGCGACGGGATCCAACTCTACAGCCGAATACAGCGCATTCGAATGAAAGGAATTACCGAACGGAAAGGCAATTCGTATGAAACAAGCAGACGAAAGCGATCAGTGAATGGGGACTGATTACACGGCGTTAAAGAGACAGACGCTAAAGGAGCTGCTGGAGGCTAGAGGGAAAAGCGCTAGCAATAAATCGAAAAGCAGTACTGATTGCAGAGCTAATGGAGGGCGACCAAGCACACAGCAGTCCACCCCCACCTGCCAGAGAGGAAACACCATACCAGAGGGAACTGAGAACCCGGCTGGAATTTGTACCACAGCCAGTAACCCTGGACATCTTAACTATACTGATGGCGGACGTCCAGGATTATATTATGGCACAGCAACACCAGAGGTCACCATCCAGGGCAGAATCCATCGCCAATTCATTCTGCGCTCCAGTGAAGCAGAAAATACCTTACCAGGCATTTAAAGCATTCTGCGAGGAGAAAGACGAGATTGACGGATACCTGCAGGATTTTGAGCGGTTGTGCGACCTACATGATCTAGAACAGGCTATGTGGGTACCCCTACTGGCAGGCAAGTTGGCAGGACGAGCAGCCGAGGCGTATCGCGCTGTGCCCAGAGAAGATAGCAAGGACTATTTTAAAGTTAAGAGGGCAATTCTGGAGAGGTATGCCATAACCCCGGAGGCATACCGGCGTAAATTTCGAGGATTGAGGAAGCCCGAGAAAGATTCCCACGCTGAGTGGGCACATAAGCTCGACCAAGCGTCGCAAGGATGGATTCAGGCGAGCCAAGCTACCACAATGGAGGAACTGCGCCAGCTCATCTTGCTGGAACAATTTTTTAACGGACTGTCACCTGAGGCACAAGAATGGGTAAGGGACAGGAAACCCCTCACCCTAACCGAAGCCGCCCGGTTGGCGGATCAGCATTTTGACGCCCGAAGGCATCATGGGCTTCCCAACAGGGCTCCCCTGAGACCAGCTGTACCACACCACCCAACCATCTCCACACCCGCCAACGCTACTCCATTCCGGCCACCATCAGGAAACCCCCCACCGCCATCACGCTACAATGGCAGGGCCAACATACAATGCCATACCTGCCGGCAGTGGGGGCATATGTCCCGGGAGTGCACCCAGAATCGGAGCAGGCAGGCGTGGAACCAAGTACGGCAAAACTCCGCGCCAAGGGCAGTGGCCCATTTCTACCACACCGAACCGGACCACTCGGAGCTGACAAGTCTATCAACCGAAGAACCATTGGGGGTTCTGTACGAGGTGATGTCGGTGCAAGCCACGGACAACCGGCAGCATCATCGCCAAGTTGTATTTGTGGGAGGGAAAGAAGTGCAGGGGCTGCGGGACTCGGGAGCCACCTTGACCTTAGTGGCCCCTCATTTAATTCCAGATACGGCCCACACTGGCGGATCAGTGGAAGTCCGGGTAGCAGGGGGAGCTATGTACCGGTTACCCACGGCCAAAGTGCATTTGAACTGGGGTGCTGGGGAGGGGGTTGTAGAGGTGGCCATAATGAAGAAACTACCGGCCGATGTTGTTTTGGGGAATGACTTGGGCCCGATGACTTCTGCGTTTCTTCCCCAGGCCCCTTCCCAAGAGGCGCATCCGGTAACCACCCGACAACAGGCTCGCACCACGGCATCCCCCGCACACTCTGAGGCTCAGGTAAGACACCATGACCCCCCCTTGACCGACATGACTTGGGACACCCCGACCACATTTGAAGCTGAGGTTCAGACAGACCCCACACTGCAGGTGTACCGAGATAGGGTAGACACGGACCAGGTGGGGCGGGAGGGAGAACGGTACGTATGGGAAAAGAAGTTACTGTACCGGGTGGCGGAACGGGCCATAGGCAGCTCTGTGACGCTCCAAACCAAGCAGCTAGTAGTACCCCAGAAATATAGGCAGGAGTTACTAAGAATCGCCCACGACATCCCTCTGTCCGGCCATCTAGGGATGACCCGGACCCGATATCGCTTAACGCACGCATTCTTTTGGCCCGGGATTTCCAAAGACGTAAGGCAATATTGTACCTCCTGTGATGTGTGCCAGAGGGTAGGCAAAAGGGGGGATCGCCATAAGGCAAAACTATGTCCCCTCCCCATAATTGAGGAACCGTTCAGCCGGGTAGCAGTAGATATAGTAGGACCACTACCAAAGCCCAGCCCCTCTGGGAAACGGTATATCCTGACCGTGGTGGACTACGCCACCCGGTACCCCGAGGCGATTGCCCTAACTAATATCCACGCGGAGACCGTAGCCGAAGCCTTGATGAAAATATTCTCCCGAGTAGGGTTCCCACAGGAAATGGTCTCAGATAGGGGGACCCAATTCACGGCTGAGGTTACTCAGCAGTTATGGAGGATATGTGGCATAAAGCCGATCATTAACTCCGCGTACCACCCGCAATCCAATGGATTATGTGAGAGATTCAACGGTACCCTAAAACAGATGCTTCGAACATTCGGAGAGACCCATAAGGACTGGGAACGATTCCTTCCCCATCTGTTGTTCGCATACAGAGAGGTGCCCCAAGAGTCTACGGGTTTTTCCCCCTTTGAACTATTGTTTGGGAGAAGGGTCCGGGGGCCGTTGGATCTCATTAGGGAGCATTGGGAGGGAGAGAGTAGTGCAGATGGGACCCCTATTGTACCCTACGTGCTGGCGTTCCGGGATCGCCTGGAGGAATTGACCCAGGCGGTGCGCACCAACCTCCAGGCCGCCCAACAACGACAGCGTCGTTGGTATGACAGAGGAGCCAGAGACCGTAGTTTTCAAGTGGGGCAGAAGGTGCTAATCCTTAAACCTGTCCGCACCGATAAACTACAGGCCGTCTGGCAGGGCCCATACCAGGTGGTAGAGCAGAGATGCGATACCACCTATGTGATCGGCCCATGCTCCGGAGTAGAGAAGAGACGCATGCTCCATGTGAACATGCTCAAACCCTACCACGAGCGGACGGAGGACGTGGCAGCTATTTGCACGCCCGCCTCCGAAGATCAGGAGAACCTGCCCCTTCCTGATCTGTTAGAGCAGGAGGAGCAGAAGGAACCCTCCCAGGGGGATCAACTGGGGGAGCGGCTAAGTCCTCAAGAGCGTATTCAGGTACGAGAACTGATAGCAGCAAAGAGCGCTACCTTTTCTAATCTACCTGGGTACACTCCACTAGCCACCCACCGAGTAGAAACCCCGGGACAGCTTCCCATGCGACAGACTCCATATCGTATTCCTGAATCCGTGCGGGAATATATGAGGAAGGAAATCGAAGAGATGTTGCAGTTGGGGGTTATTGAACACTCAGATAGCCCCTGGGCATCGCCGGTAGTCCTGGTTCCCAAGAAAGATGGTACCACCCGGTTCTGTGTGGACTACCGGAGGTTGAACGACAAAACTGTGTCGGACGCCTACCCGATGCCTCGGATAGACGAACTGCTTGATAGGATGGCCAGGGGTCAGTATCTCACTACCATAGATTTGTGTAAGGGATACTGGCAAATCCCACTAGCCGAGGACGCCATTCCTAAGTCGGCGTTTGTCACCCCGTTTGGCTTGTACCAATTTCGAGTCATGCCATTCGGGATGAAGAACGCTCCCGCGACATTCCAGCGGATGGTGGATCGGCTACTGGACGGGTTCCAGGACTATGCGTGTGCATATCTGGACGATATTGCCATCTACAGTCAGACCTGGGCAGAACACCTACAACACATAGGGGCAGTAATAGACCGGATTCGAGAGGCAGGGCTTACCTTGAAACCCAGCAAATGCCACATAGGGATGGCAGAGGTCCAGTACTTAGGACACCAGGTTGGTAGCGGGCAGCAGAAGCCTGAGCCCGCAAAGATTGAAGCTGTAGCCCAGTGGCCTACCCCTAGGACCAAAACCCAAGTCCTGGCTTTCCTAGGTACCGCAGGGTACTACAGAAAATTTGTACCCAACTACAGTGCCCTGGCCAAACCCCTGACTGATTTGACGAAGAAAAACCTGCCCCGGCAGGTCGTCTGGGCCCCAGAGTGTGAACAGGCATTCAACCAGCTGAAAACGGCTCTGACCAATGCCCCTGTACTGGCTGCTCCTGATCCAACTAAACGTTTTCTTGTTCACACAGATGCCTCAATGTTTGGATTGGGAGCAGTACTGAGCCAGGTTGGAGCCGATGGCGGAGAACACCCCGTAGCATACTTGAGTCGGAAACTGTTACCCCGAGAGGTGAGCTACGCCGCCATAGAAAAGGAATGCCTGGCCGTGGTGTGGGCCCTGAAAAAGCTACAGCCGTATCTCTATGGGCAACCCTTTTCTTTGCTCACAGATCACAACCGTTGGTGTGGCTAAACCGTGTGGCTGGAGACAATGCCAGGCTGCTGCGCTGGAGTTTGGCGCTGCAGCCCTTTGACTTTACAATTCACTACCGCCCAGGGAAACAAAACGGTAATGCCGACGGGTTGTCCAGACAAACAGACCTTGAGAAGTGATCTGTGAGCACTCCCCCGGACATCCCCAAGCCGATCCGTTGGGATCAGGCTGTGTATGCCGGCTTGGTTCTGGGGGAGCATTGTGGCAAACCTAGCCACTTGGACAATAACCAGAGACTGTGCCTTTAAGGGTTGCCACTAGGTCGGGCGAGATATGCGTTGTACACATATGTAGATGTTAAGGTATTTTCCGTGTTGCCTGTAATACTGTTTCCGCCGAATGCAATTGGCGGTTTTGTATGGGGATTTTCTTTCGTTTCACGAACGGCACTTTAGAAAGCCGTTCGTGAACCGAACGCGATACCCCCTAATAGCCCACACACTTAGAGGCGTGTGGCGCTAGTTAACCGATTGCAACATTGTTGCAATCGGTTATTAGAGGTTCTCCTGGGTGGCCGTCGTTCGACTACCGACCATGCGGCGGTCGGCCATCTTGGATCCCTTGTTCGTCAGCGGGTTCGTGTCGTCGAACGCATATTACTACCAATAGTTATTCGACGGCACGAACACCGCTGAGCCTCCCAGACGTTCGGGAGTTTCAGGACCAAGTTCACCCAAAGCAATCGGTTCCTTTTGTGGGTTTTGTAAGAAATGTGTTTCCTGTGCGGCGTTCGGTTAATTTGGCTGGGATCTGAGCGGCAATCTCACGAATGATGCGCCCAGACCCCAGCTATCTACCGAACGTCCATTCGTGTAAATCCACCGTGTATGTTAAAAGTTATGTATTTTTATATGAATTGCCGGTTCTGCTGCACGAGGGGATAATCCCCTTAACGGTGCATTCTGGGAGGATGATCCCTCTCGTGCAGCAGTGCCTGATGGGAGAAATATGTTATACTGTAAGTCCCCCATGTAGTCCCCTCTGGGAATGCCCCTGGGAAGGGACTCAGGAAACCCCTTGCATGGGGACTTGCATAAATTGTCGTGCCGATTAAAGGATTGTCAGTTGACTCCCAAAACTGTGTCTCGTCCGGTTATTGGGAGGTTGGGGATATTGCCTTGGTGTTTTCAGCGCTTGACTGTGGATTCGTTCTGGACCAGCGGAATTCGTGGATTTTATATTGGCGTTCCGCTACATATGTGTGTGTGTATATGTATCTGTGAGTGTTTATGTGTGTGTGTATATATGTATCTGTGAGTGTTTACGTGTGTGTACGTGTGTGTGTGTATGTATCTGTAAGTGTTTACATATGTGTGTGTATCTATAGATGAGAAGGCGTTCAAGCACTGTTACTTCATTACTGGACACACATGAAGCATGTAATACGTTAGCAACACGCTACACACTTCTTACATTTTCCTAAAGCTTTAAACCTGTCAGAGAGCAATAAGTCCCTCCACCCACTGCCAGCCTCCAAACGTCTCACTACAGCAACCCTGGAACATGACATCACTTCACACTTGTCAAAGCATTTTTCTCAGCATGTGTTGTAAATACGCATCTGGTAACAATTAAATGGTTAAACGGCTCCCTCTGTGTGAGCTAGGGAAGTGTGCAGTTTGAAGTGAATAGGATTGTGGGAAATCATCAGCTGGCGCAAGATGTATTCTCCATCAATATATAATCAGATTAAAGAAATGACATCACACCCCGGGCACAGATATCTAATATAGAGAGAGAGCGTGACTAGGAATGACATCACACCCCGGGTACAGATATCTAATATAGAGAGAGAGCGTGACTAGGAATGACATCACACCCCGGGTATAGATATCTAATATAGAGAGAGAGCGTGACTAGGAATGACATCACACCCCGGGTACAGATATCTAATATAGAGAGAGAGCGTGACTACGAAGGACATCACAACCCGGGCACAGATATCTAATATAGAGAG